>LOEQ01000458.1:248632-259120 GCA_001685075.1 Bramus lutescens | reverse complement strand
TGGGAGGGGGCAGGAGGTGGAAATTTTTAATAATAAAAATAAATTAAAAAAATAAATAAAAGCACTTTAGCTCTGTATTTATTGAGTCACTAAGAGCCCAAAAGGGTCACTCTAATTATTCTGTGATACTTGACTGCATTTTATGGGGGGAAATTATCTGCTAGAGTGGTCCTTGGGATGGGGGGATTAGCAATGACTTCAAGATAAATCCCTTACAAATGTCAAGTGTGTGTTGTATGAGAAGGCTTACGGTGTGGCTTTGTAGGTGACCGCCAAATAATCAAGTACTTCCTAGAGATCTATAGGATCCTAAGGGCGGGGCTAAATGAGGACAGACTTGGAGTATATGGGGGGGCTATATCAAGAGCTAGTAAACTATAGCCTAGGGTCTGTTATTTTTGGATGTCCCACTGTGGCGGGGGATGTCAAAAGGAGAATAGAATTTCAAACATACAAAAGCATATGAGGTTCCCATTTCAATATCCAGAAGTATTTGTGTGTGCTTTCTCCAGCTGCTTCTGCATAACTGAATAGCTACACTAGAGACTGTGTAGCCTGCACAGCCTGGAACAGACACTGCCTGGTTCTTGGTGGAGCTGTGGTACTCAATCTGTCGGTCACAACCCCAGTGGGGGTTGAAAGACTCATAGGGGTTGCCTAAGACTATTTACATTGTGATTCATAACAGCAGCAAAATCACAGTTATGAAGCAGCAACGGAAATAATCTTATGGTTGGGGGTCACCACAACATGAGGAACTGCATTAAAGGGTCACAGCCTTTCGGGAAGTTGAGAACCAGTGCTGTAGAGACAATTTATACCCCCCTGCTCTACAACAGACCACTATCTTCTTAGAGACGCAAGATACGCGTGTGTGTTTAATCTTTTTAAACTGTGCATGCAGGTGTGAGTGTGAGAGTGTGTGTATGTGTGTGTGTGTGTGTGTGTGTGTTACAGGTCGGAAAACTTCCTTCTTGGGTGCTGGTCCTCACTTTCCGCCTTGATGCTTCTGCATACGCTTCTAGGGCTTCTCCTGACTCTGCCTCCCATCTCACATTGGGAGTGCTGGAATTACAGGTCTGCGTTACTGTACTCAACTTTTCATGGGTTTAGGGAATATGAACTCGGGTCCTCATGTTTACAGTCCCTGCGCTTTACCCATTGAGCTATGCTCCCAGTTCATAACTTTCTTCCACTGTGTAAGCACTCCTTGGACATCCAAGTCAACTCTTTTTCTCAGTGCCTCTTGCACTTATACTGCGACTGTCTGCTGGAGCAAACATGAAAAACATGCTAAGCACATGCCACTTCTGTGTTCACAGTGGAAGATAATGGGAGCCTTATAACTACAGAATCATTTTTTTTTTGGAAACAAGACAATTGCATTTTGCTCTTTTCATGGCTCTAGAAACAGCTTCAGAGGATGAAGTCGTCTTAACTTCTTATTTCCTCTTGAGTAGATACAGCCTTCCTACAGCAGAAGGAGTTCATTTGAAAAATGTTATTGTTTAGAGAAAGTTTCCATTGGTCATTTAGGACCGTATCCAGGTCTGGCCTATCTTGTGGAAGCAGATGCTCCCAGTTTGCTTCCAAAGAGGGTCAGATTAGCTCATTTGTTTGCCTGGAGAATTTTTCTTAATCTTAGTTAGAAAGCTAAAAAGCAACAAAGATGACCTCACCCCTAGATAATGAAACGACATATGAAATGTTTTTCTTTTAATTTAAAAAAAGTGCAGCTATAAGCTATATTTCACGGCTGCAACATTTCACAGAAATACTTTTTATATTTGTTTATAACTTTAAAAATACAATGAAGACAAAAGGCACAGGACAATCTTTTCCACGATGTGTTCACCCTCTGTACTTTAGATCTGATTGTGTACTCTAAAGGTAATCCACAACCTGGCATGATGTAACCAGCTCTCAGACTCATGCAGAAGGGCAGGTTGAAAACCATAATTGGGCTGGATACAGCCAGGACTTCTCAGAGCTCTACAGTGAGAGTCCTTCCTCCATCCAAGGTTTTATACACCAAATCAAGACTCTGCTGACTGGAACCAACCCAGCCTACCACCCTTTATCAATTAACCTCAAAATGGTCTGCTTCCTGTTAGTTCCACTTTGCAAATGAGTTGTTCTTAAGTGATGGTAAAGTTTAAACTATTTTGTGAAAAAAAAAATAAGCTCAGGTTTCTCATTGTTTTGCATTAAGAAAGCACATTGAAAACTACTTAATTAGGTGGTATGTGGAATAACTGCTTATTTTTATCTTCCAACTAAGCTGTTGGAAAAGTGTCTAACCTGTCCGCAACAGTTCTCCTTTTTAAAGTCTGAGAGGATGAACTCTGGTGGCTAAGGCACCTTCTGTGAAGTCTGACACCAGCTCAGCTCAAATTCCCATGACATTAGTGGAGAAGGTATCACCGTGGGTGAAAGACTATCAGAAAGAGGTGCATTAGGAAGGTGCAGTTTATTAAGAACAAGCTGCACTCTACTAATCTGTTGGAGGAAGAAAATCTGAATATAGTGAAGCTCTCTGTAGGTCTGCACCTGAATCAACACTTGGTAAAACATCCCGCAGATTTGCGCTCATGAAATTAGTTCAAACAGGACTGGATAAAAAGTCACATGGATTCAAAATCAGAAGGAAACCTGAAGTCAAAGGACATAAGAGGGATGAAAGGTAATACAACTAATTAAAGGAAAGTGTCCTGTTGGGCCCGATGGGTGAGTATTTGGTTTAGAATTATTTAACATCTTCATTAATGACTGAGAAGAGGAGAGATGTAATATATTAATAATATGTATAAAGTGAGCAGAGAGGGGACCAGCAGCGAAGGTGGGAAAGTGTAAAAGGGAATAAGATGTGGAAAGAAAGGAGCAGAATACAATTCCATCAAAGAATAATGGGAGAGTTCAATGAACAAGGCGAAGTATTTGATGCTCCGCCCCCCCAAGGAAATCCCCCTTCATAGATGGCACAGCACAGGCTCCAGGGAACTTGGGATGTAACTTCTAGTAGGTTCTGGGAACTGCCAAAGGCCAGCAAAGTCTCAGGACGTAGAGGGGAAACTTCCAAAGAAGAGTAATGAACCTATGTTCTGTTCCATGAGATGAAGAGTTGCTTCTGTGATCTGGGGACTAACTCATGAGATGTGGCTAACAAAGCCCAGGGTGGAGTTGCCAAGGCCATTCCTGAATTACCCTTGGCCATTGAACCTGAATGTCACCACAAAGTACTGGCCTGAGTGACTAGGGGCCAGAGAGGACAGTTTTCCTAACCCTGCTTCTAACACACTCTCTGCCAAGACTGTTTGAACATAGCATTCATGTTGATCCACTCTCTTTGGGGTCATCCTGGTCTATCTGGGGCCTTGCCTGCTCTTCTTGTCTTGGGGAAGATATCTGACCTTTCCTGGGGCTCATTCCTTCTCTTAGATCTCACCCTCAGCTTCCCCTCTCCTCCTCCATCTTCCATGAGAACAAGCTCCCTTAGGCCTGGGCATAGATGGGACAGAGTGTTGATGATAGTCTAATCCTGAGAGAAGCCCACATTATCTTGAAGAGGTTCTTCCCTTTCAGAGAGGCTCTCAGCATCAACATTATGTGGTAAAAACTGCAAACTCTCGAATCAGATACTTGGGTTCAAATTTCTTGTCTACATTTTGGTTTTGAGGCAAAATGTCTATGCCTGTAAAATGTGGTACTGTGAAGCTTAAATAGGCAAACACTGAATTTAGGACCCAGCAAGGGCCAGGTGAAGATTAGCTGTCACTGCTCTGCTTAGTCCCCTCTGGCATTCTTTCTAGTTGCTTTTCCTGTTACAAATATTCAACTCTTTTATGACAAAGAATCTCACTTCCTCACTCCGACGAAACATTCTAAGTTTGACAGTTCAAGTTCCTTGTGGGTCTATCTTGGGCCTTCCCAACACATAATCATTGCTCAACAAACACCCTCTGAATGGGATTAATGCAGAACAGTGTTTTAGGTCCATAGAAGCTACTAAAAAAAAGTCTATGTTAAATTTAATTTTCCTTCTGAAGGCAAGGTTCTGGAAAGGGCCCCTTTGGTATTGCCTGTGAGAAATTAAAGCACACATTCAAAAGCCATGGAGGAAGAGAGGAGGATCAGCAGAAAAGAAAAGGAGGTGAATATAAACTCCTGAAGAGCAGGGGACAGATGGACATGGTTGATTTATGACCTATGATGACAAGCATGTAGTGAGAAAAAATAAAGATGACCACAGAGGCAAGGCATTACCTTTAATCCCAGCACTCTAGAAGCAGAGGCAGGTGGATCTCTGAGCTTGAGGCCACCCTGCTCTACACTGTTGCAGAATGTTTGTTTAACTGTGTAAAGATATGCTGCATTTGTTTAACTAAGTAAAGATGTGTTGCTGGTACCTTGCCTGCCTAAGGCACCTGATTGGTTTAATAAAAAGCTGAATGACCAATAGTGAGTAAGAAGGTGTAGGCGGGACTTCCTGGCAGAGAGAGTAAGGAGGAGGAGGAATTTAGGCTGGAGGGTAGGGAAGAAGAAAGAAAAAGTGATGCCAGGACCAAACAGACAGACATGAAGGAATCAGGAAGGTAGGACAAACAGAGTGAAAGAAAGGTAAAAAGCCTGAGGAAAAATGTAGATGAATAGAAACAGGTTAAATTAAGTTAAAAGAGTTAAGGGACAAGCATAAGATAAGGCCAAACATTCATAATAATAAGTCTCTGTGTCTTTATTTGGGAGCTGGTTGACGGTCCAAAGAAAATGCCAATTACACTACACAGTGAGTTCCTAGTCTACATAGTGACAGAGCTGTATGGTGAGACCCTGTCTGGGATAAAACAAAATCAAAACAAAGAACCCCAAACCAAACCAAACCAGCAACAACAACAAAAAACCATGACCAGAAATCATCTATGTCACAACAAAGATCATCACAGCCTTCCCCGAGAGCAGGAGGGGCAGCCACATCTACTCCCAACAGGTACCAGGTAAAAGATAGGTAGGAAATTAAAGGAAAGGTGGCTACCCATTTGTGTGCCAGGACCAACAGTCTTATGGTTTCAGGAGAGAGAGGTTAGGATTGGCTTTTATGGTAAATAGTTGTCCTCATTCTAGGCCAGATGAGATTTGGGGCTTTCTTCCCAATTTGGCTCCTGATTTTCCTTGTTCAGGCCCTGACAAATGATGGCTCCGGTTTCAGGGTCAGGGTACCCTGGATCAAGTTAAGCCTAGGATCATGAGAAGGTGAGGGCAACCATCCTGGGTGTGAACCAGGAATCCTCATCTATGAGCACCACATTCTCAGATGATCAAATCCAGGCACTAAAATAGATGTTGTGACTAGCGCTTTATTGCCACCAAAGAAGACAAAACCCCCAAAGGTCTGGGCTATACACCCCGGCATATACAGGCCCCAGCTCCTTTTCCCTGCATGCTGTTATGTGTTTCCTGCTTCTTCTGTGTAGACAAACTGAGTGACTGAGGAGTTCCTGGATCTTCTGGCCATGACCATACTTTTACTTACTGTGGTTCTTTCACATAGACACTTACTCCTCTGTCATAATTTGTCTAGATGTTTCTTGACCCTCTAAGGTGGCTGAAATGTCATCCATCCATCAGAGACTTAACCAACCACATTGATTGTGTTTAATCTCCAGGCTTAGATAAACAGAAAGGACTGAGACCCTGGGTTTAGCCAGGCTTTGAGTTTCTGTACTTTCAGTTCTGCCCTATATATGTACATGTATATACACATATATACATATACACACATATATATGCATATAGATATGCATATATGTATAGTTATATATATGTACATCTATTTATTCACATAGATATTGCTATGTATGCTCTCATGGATAAAATTCTTAGGACTGATGGCCAGAGAGGGACTTGACTCATTTGTGTACCACACGTGATATGCATGTAGTCACTATGACCACATCTAACAGATGTGCCCTAATTTCCTGTAGGAATCATAGACTCCAGCTCAGCCTCAGATGGTGCCTGCTCCTTTTCCAGTGCCTGACCTGCAGGAAGCAGGGCGATGTGCGCAGATGCATTCAAGAAAAGCTCTCGGTGGCTTCTCTGCTTGAACCATTGGAGCCACCACACGAAGCGGACATGGAAACCAACAGTGCACACCAGAAAGTTTCACATTCTTGTGATAATGAAAGACAGCAGTGTTCACAGAGCACAGGAAGTCTCTCCAGTGCCAAGCAGCACACCATTCCCTAACAACCAAACCCGAGACCCTGTTCTGAGTCACCTATTTAAAGTAAATATTTCGGTATCAATAAAATATCTTTCTCCAAATGTAGAAAGGCAATCCAAAGAGAAGCACCCAAGGCAAACCTGGCCCCGAATTATTTTCAGACTCGCCCTTCCTCTCTTGGTGTCCCTACTTTTAAAACCACAGTTTCACAGTTTAGAAGGCACAGGAAGGTACTGTACAGGAAGTCAAGATGCGATGGCTACATCATCCTCCTCTCTTGAAGACATTTACAAAGGCCGCTGCCTGCACTGCTCTGCAGCGTTCTTGATACACACAAGCGCTCGGCTGAATTTCCAGGTAATCGCGTCACGTGGTACCCCATTAATACGGACACTCTTTATGTTTTTATGCATCCATAAAGATAAATGTAATTTCAGAAACTAATCTTCCAAAAGGTACATCTAGATGATCCTATTTACATAAAATTCTTGAAGTGACAAGATTGTAGAGATGTTGGTTGTGCCCCAGAGCTGGTGGGCGGGAGGGATGCCGCAGCAGATGGGGCTATAAAAGGGCAGCCTGGAGTCCTGTGGCGATAAGCATTCTACACCTTGACCTGTAACATCATTAGCAGGGCTGAGATCTTAGCTATATTTTGCTAGGTGGTACTATCCAGAGGAAACTGGATTGTTTTCTTTTCTTCTTTTTTTTTATTGATTTTTATTGAGCTCTACATTTTTCTCTGCTCCCCTCCCTGCCTTTCCCCTCCCTGTTCAGCCCTCTCCCAAGGTCCCCATGCTCCCAATTTGCTCAAGAGATCTTGTCTTTTTCTACTGCCTGCAGGGTTTTCTTATAAAACAGTTTTTAAAACCAAGAAACACATTAGAAAGTTCATACTTCCTGATTTCAAAACAGACTGAAAAATTGTAAGAATCAGACAATGTGGTACTAACAAGAAAACAGACACACAGGGCCATGGGCCTGGAAAGAACCCTCAGAAGTAAAGCCTCATGTACAAGCCCAAATGATGGTCAGTGGGGATGTTATAATCACTGGACCAGGCAAAGGGTGCTCAAGAAATGGTGCTGGAAAAATTGAGTATCCAGACACAGAAGGATGACTGGACCTCACCTGACTGCACAGACAAAGATGGACTCAGGAACTGGCCAAAGTATGCACAAGTGAGTTAAAACTCTAAGAAGAAAATCTGATGTTTGAAAGGGATCATCGCATTAGTTTTGCAGTGATTTCTTGCACCTGAGCCCCAAAGCAAAAGAAACAAAAAAGGAAAATAAAACAGACCATTTGGACTTCAGTGAAATTAAAAATAAAAAATTCTAAGTATCAAGGAATACAATAAGGCTTAGTGTAGAGTGTTTCACTAGTAATGTGTGAGCCCCTGGGTGTGAGATCCAGCAACATGCACACACACACGCATGCACATACACACACATGCACACACATACACACGCATGCGCACATCCCACAGATGTACTAAACAGAGCTGAGAGAAGTATTTTCAAATGACATATTTATCTTTGATACGGGATAAAAATTAGAAAATACTTATATCTAACAGACAAAGAATAAGTTAACCGATTAAAACCATGGAGAAGGGGGAGGGGTTTCAGCAGAGGACACCAACTAGCCAGCAAGGAAAGAAAAAAGGTGTAGGTGTCAAGAAGAAAGCCAAAGTCACTCAAATCACACCTCACATCTGCGAGTTTGGTAATGACCAAACGCAACAAAAAAGGTAAGTGTTGGGGAGGCCTTGAGAAACAGAAACCCCTGAGTGCTATTAGTGGGCCCTTCGGCTAGTGAAACTACTGTGGAAAACAGCATGGTTGTTCTTTAGAGAGAAAAAAGAATTACAGAATGACCCAGGAGTCTTAACTTTTGCTGTTGAACAAGCCTGAAACACGGTGGCTCTAAATGGGCAGTTGTACACCTATGCCTCCAACCATCTGTGTCAGATTTCCTAAGCTGGGGAAGCAAACCAAGAGCCCATGGGTGGAAGAATGTATAGATAAAATGTCATATACATATACAAGAATTTTATTCACCCTTAGAAAGGAAAGAAAGTCCGATCCATGCTACAACATGAGCACAATGCTGCAGGCCAGTTACAAGAGAGAAATGCTTGAATCCACTTCCACAAGGGGCCACAATAAGTTACGTCTCACAGGTAGAAGGTAGAATAGAAGGTCCAGGAGCCTGGGGAGGGGGAGAGGGGGAGGGAAGTTATTGAATGAGTGTCGAGTTTCAGTTCAGCAGGATGTAAGGATCCTGGTGATAGGGTGCACCAGAAAAGGGAGGGCAGACTTCCACTACAGAAAGGCACACTCAAAATGGCCAAGATGGTAAATTTGATGTTTCGTGTAGTTTACCAAAACTGAGAACAACCACCGAGTGTAATCAAAAGACAAAAAAGCTTCTGTGTCCTCCATCCGAGCGCCTGTCACTTGTGACTTAGTTTTACAAACCACCAAGGACAGAGAAGCAGCCCATCACCTAATTAAGCCTCAGAGACTCACAGGCCAGAGGTATTGGCACGCCAAGGTTCTCTAATGCTTTAATTAACTGCATAATCCCTTTGAATTCACAGGCCCTCTGCCCGTTACTTAATTCACCGAAAGTTACTATCAACTTTTCAGTAACAATTAAAAAGGTGCTACTTATTTGTATTGACACTTGACCTTAATAGCCGCAAACGGCTAAGTCAGAGCCACTGATTAGGCACGAAATGGAAAGCTGGGCCTTCTGAATGTCTTCCAATGCTGTTCTTAATTTGTCTGTTTCTGACAGACTCCAATGAGAGTAAGAGAGGGAACTTGTCTGCTCTGTGTGTGTGTGTGTGTGTGGTGTCACCACAGGTAAACACTTAATGAACTTCTGTCAGCTGAAGGAAGCCAGCCCTGAGCTGTGTCCTCAACAGTCAACTGGGTCCTACTCACAAATATTCACACACTCACAGCCTTTCTTGTCACACACAAGAGATATGTTGAGCTGGGTGATTAGCTGGAACTAGGAAGAAAGCAAAAGGAGATTCCAGGAAATTTGCATAGGAAAAAACCCCAGCACTTTTGAAAAGAGTGTCTCTCTCAGACACGTTCTGCAGCCACCCTGTCTTGGCATTACTAATAATGAGTTTAATCAGCTCCACAAAGTCAAAGAAAGCTAAGCAAGGCCAGTTTGCATTCTAGATCCTGTCCTCATACATAGCCCCAATCACAAGTGTAACCGTAATATCTTGTTTGGACTGAGGCTGCCTCAGCTGTGAGCTATACTTTCCTCAGTGAGCCACAAAGTCACCTTTGCAATCCTGCTTCTACTGTAACAGCATCATTTTTCATAATTACAAAGTTTTAATTTCTTTTATGTGCGTTTGAAGTCTTTGATGTATTGAGCCAATTATGTAAAACTTGGTTAAAAATGAACCCCCCTCAAAGAAAAGGTTGTGGAAGGAATCTGGGTTGTAAGTAAAATGTTTTTTTGTTTTGTTTTGTTTTGTTTTGTTTTGTTTTAAGAAACCCAAAGTAGCAGTTGTCATTGTCAAAATCACAAAAGTCGAGGCTGACCTGCGAAGACGATTGGTCGGGTCTGTCACTCTTACTCTCCTTGACTCGTCCTCCTCCAGGGGCCTTGGGTGGTTTCTCCACAGTGACGTGGCAGAGCTCCTGCATTGGAGAACATCCCTTCAGCATCAGAGCGAGACGCACAGGAAGGGGTGGGGCTGGGTGCGCACTGGCGCCTGCTTCTGAAAGACCTCATAATAGCTCAAACGTCACTTTACCTGATTCCTCTCATAATCTGAAGGGTCACAGGATGCGAAGGGGTGGATGCATTTTCTGTCCCGTTTACACCAAGCACAGCCAGTTCCGATACATGCTGGGCATCTGGCAACATGGAAAACCAAGTTAATTCTTTTTTTTTTTTTAGGGGATTATTCATCTTCTAGATTTCCCCTCTGGGGTGCTACATGTTAAGAACATAAAAGAATAGAAATACTACTACTACCACTAATAAAATCTTCGAATAGCCCAGGATGGACAGAGGGAGAAGGGGTGGTCCTTTGAGGTTGGGGCAGAGAGTCAAGCTTTGTGCCCTTCTCTGGGAAGCCCTGTGAGTTGACGGACTGTCATCACACTTACAGAGGTGTTGCCATGGAGACCTGAAGCTGGGGTCACCTGCAGGTCTGTTGATAACAGGAACCCACAGAATCTACTTCCGAACATGGCTGCTATTGGTCCACCTTCAGGTAAGCCCTA
>LOEQ01000458.1:224657-248501 GCA_001685075.1 Bramus lutescens | reverse complement strand
GGCATGCCACTGTTTGCTTTACAACCAAATGAAGGAGGAATTGTGTCTACTAATCAAATGAGCCATGGTGCACAGGTAACTGTGGAGGGCTCGAAAAGCATGCATAAGAATGATCAGAATTAAGGAGGAGGTGGTAGAAACAGAGGGAAATGGGGTGCTGGTCTAGAAAGCTGTCCAAGGGATGCCCGAGCAGAACATAGCCGTTGGTGATGCAGCGACCACAGAGCGGAAGGCACCCAGGCTGGGATTCAGATATGCTGGAGCGTTCTGAGAGCCTAACCTACAGAGAGTAGTTTTCGGGTGGCAGAAAATGGCTCTCCCTTCAGGTGGGAGCCTTTGCCCCAGGCCGGCTTCCAAAGAGCAAGCAGCTCTCTTGAAGAGACACTCTGAGGCCTGACTCTTACTTACCTAGCCTTGGGACCTGGGGTAAATCATTTCCTTCTACCTGGGCTCTAAAGTAGGGGTTCTCCAGAGAGGCATCTTTCAACTCTCCTTGCGCCCCTAAGATCTATTCCACTCTCTTTTCCTGTTCACTGGACTGGAGGCTCTCAATAACAAGTTTTCTATTTTTCTCCCCTAAATCTGTTTCTCAGACGTCACTGAGCCCTGACTTGTCACCTTTCGATGGCCTTCTTTGGTAAAGATGACCTAACAGTCTGAATTCACTTCCCCTATAGTCACTTCCAGGTCAGGCTGAAAGCTGTTCTCGTGTGCTGTTGGCCAATCATACCCCAGAACAAGAAACAGACCTCTGACAACACAGCCCATTACTAACGTCTTCCTTCCGCCTTAGCTTCAGAGGGGGAGCCTCCCAAAGGTCTGTTTCCTCAGCCTCCTCTCTCTGCTTTAGGAGCCAGGAGGTAGCAGGAGTCCAAATTCAAAGGGTTCATAGTTGAAAGGGGCCAATGGTAATAAACAGAAGACACCGGGCTGGGATAGCTGAGTGATAGAATGCTTGCTTAGCATGCCCAAAGCCCTGAGTTCGATTCCCTAGCACCACAGAAAGAGAGCAAAATGAATATGTCATTTTGGTAAGGGAAAACTTCAACTTGTCTGATTCGCTTGTCCTCATGCTCAGGTCTTACTGCCCTGGCCAAACTTCCAAGGGTGTTTGCATTATGGGAAGAGAGCCTAGTGGTACTCCTTCCTTCCCTGGTCCTCTGGGCCTGGGGAGAATACCTTTCCCTGTTGATAGAGACACCTAGACGCATGCGCTCTCCTCAGCTGCTCCAGTTTTCTTGTTAGGGCTTGAACGAGTGAGCACAGCTTTATTACCTCAGCGACTCTCCTAGCTCCCATTAGGCCATGCTCCAAAAGGCACTTTGGAAAGTTCTAGTCTGCCAAAGAGTTCTTTAGGAAATTGAGGAGTAAACCAAATAAATTCAAAGCAACGAGAACACTTAAATTTCAAAGCCAGTCTTACTCTTTTAATGACGTGCAGTCGGTAAAGTTGAATCTTTCTGATAAGTTCCAAGACGGGAAGGAGAAGGTTGCATTGACAACAAAGACATCTGGAGGAAAGGAAGGAAAAGGAATCATTCGTGGTGGGTTGCCGCCATAGTCAAGCATAGCTGGAAATGCAAAATAAGAAAGAAATATTCTCGCCTTTGCAACATGGAGGGCTCGGGTGTGCCAGCTGTTCGCCAACATTTGAGTCAGTATGTGGCTCCTTCCCCGTGGGCTATTCATGCCAGGCAGTCACAGTGCACAGCACAAGCCCCCAAACAGACTGAGCCTGATTCTAGCTCCAAGGCAGCCACAGATAATCACCAGGAAAAGCCATTTTACAGCCCATTTACATCCCATGCTCTCGCTGGGATCACTACCTCAGCTTGTAATTGGCCAAGGTGTGAGAATAAAACAAGTCACCGAGCAAGAAGTGCCTGGAATATGAATGCCAGTATGTTGGAAAAGAAAACCCTGCACCTTCACAAAGAGCCATGCCCTGTAAGTATTTACCTAACAAAACCCTAAGGGTGGCACCCTGGGGTGAGACTCTGTCATCTCCTTGGAGTCAGTTGTTGTCAGAAGGTGTTTTGTTTCTTGTTGCTGTTTGCTTTTGAAAACATTCTCCATTGGTTGGAAAACTCCAAAAGAATAAAATGAGGGTAAAACCTATGCGAAGTCAGCAGAAGAGAAATGATCCTTTCAGTGTCTCCTTAAACCTCCCTGCTGGATCTGAGGCACTGACACAAAAACCCAGCTGTCCATCAGGACCACAAGAATTTTAGGGCAATAGCAACACCAGAGCTATACTCCAAGGCACCATTACTCAGCAGAGCTGAGGTGGGTCTCAGAACCTGTATATGGTAATGCCCCTCCCAACATGATGAGCACATGGACCATCGCTTGAGTACAGGGTCCACAGCAACACCCTTCAAGTCCTCTTATGTCCAAGCAAGGATCAGACTAATACGGAGGAATTAATATCTTCTTCCTTATAAGAATTCATGGACCACTGGGTTTATTAAATGGAAGTCTTGACATTGTGACCTGATTTTGTGGATATCCCTAAGTTCCTTCCTGAAGCTTTATTATTGTGAGGTTCCCAAATGCTGTGGGACAATGGACTTTTATCCTGTCACTTGTATTATTTTTAATAAAATGCTGATTGGCCAGTAGCCAGGCAGGAAGTAGAGGTGGGGTGACAAGAACAGGAGAATTCTGGGAAGAGGAAAGCTCAGTCTGCAGTCATCACCCAGGCGCAGAGGAAGCAAGATGAGAATGCCTCGCTGATGAAAGATGCCAAGCCATGTGGCTAACACAGACAAGAATTATAGGTTAAGATGTAAGAATTAATAAGAAGCCTGAACGAATAGGCCAACCAGTTTATGATTAATGTAGACCTCTGTGTATTTCTTTGGGACTGAACGACTGTGGGACCTGGTGGGACAGAAACCTCTGTCAACACTCAGAGTCTAAGGATTCTTCATGGAGATGCTGCTCTCCATCACAAAGCCTCACTCCAATGGCTAGAATTCCGTACCACATTCTGCTCACATCAAGTGGGGCCTACGTGAAGTGATAATCTTTTGTTCTCAAGACAAGGAGGTCTGGAGGGCTGACATGACCTCTTGGCTGGAGCACCTGAACAGACACTTGATGCATGTTATGGAAACGAACACATGGCCATTTAGCACTGAGGGACTCCCAGGAAAAATACATTTCCATAGAATTGACAAGTGCCCGGGGAGGATGCCTGCAGAAGGCAAACTTAACGGAGCACCGACCATGCACAGTACGCTGGAAATTTCACAGGGAAATGAATATTCACAACCTCTCCTTTGGAAGCACTTATTATTCTCCTAGAAGACGTAAAATAGCCAAGGTGAAGAAGACACAGAAGTCAAGGGAACGCCATGGGAGTCGTTTGAGCTCTGTGTAGCATTTGGGTGCAAGATATGGGGTGTCTGTGGAGAGCCAAGGGTGTAACAGGATGACTGGGAAGGCCAGATCAGACCGAGGAGGTCTTCTGGGAGAAACAAGACCTTTCTCCAATGTTTCAGAGCATATGGGAAACAGGACTTGATAGTAGAGGTAAGGCTGTGAAGCTCAACGTGCTGGCTCATATATATAAATTCTAGCACTCAGGAGGCTGAGTTGGAAGGATTCGCTACATTGTGGGATCGTCTCAACACACACACACACACACAGCCCATGAACTAAGTTTTGTCAATGACTTTAGACAACTGAGCACAAAATGTGGACAACTGAACTTGTTCCATTCAGCCGAGGGTAGGGAAGGGAGAGCAGTTGTTGGAGGTCATAGTGCCACTGGTTAACTTTGTAAGTTGGTCTCAGATACTTTAAAGTCACATTTTATAAGTGAGCAAGATTTGCATCTTTAATGATCCAGTTTAACTGGAAGTGCATTTTAAAATCTGTCCAGTGGTGACAAGGTAGAAAATTGACGTGCTTTTAAGCATTCAGACCCAATGGCTACAAGTGACTATTTTTAGCTCATGTCTCTGGCTTTATACATCAAATTCCTTCTTGAGGGGTGAAGGGTCAATTGAATGCTGTGGTCTCAGTGTTTGGTATGCCCTCTAATTTTTTATTTTGGAATTTAATATTCAATTTGATAATACTGTGAAGTGGAGCCTTTTGGGGTAGTTAATCATGACAGCTTCATCCTCATGAATGGGACTGGTGTCCTTATAAGAGAGGGTTGAAGCATCCTCTCTGAAGCTGAGAGTGAAGCCTTCACTATGTACCGAATCTTCTGGCACCCTTGGCTGAGGATCCCCCAGCCTCTGGAGCTAAGCAGTGAGTTCTATTTGCTTGTACATCACCCAATATTCACTCTATTGCCCACAACAACTCACGTAGCTCCAATATGATCACGCCACACATTCCAGGAGGCCTCCACCATCACTTTAACTCTTTCAAGTCTTTTTCCATCTTCCTAGACTCTGGGCATCCTGGACATCCCTGCATCTCTTCATATCCATCTGTCTCTAACTCCAGCCCTCAATCTCTCTTACCTGGACCACTGTGATGGCTTTTCTACTGGTTGCTCCTTGAGAACTAAGTAATTCAGTCATTCATTTCTGCCCCCCCTCCATGTATTGCCTTCCATCCACTACTAAAAATTTACTGACTACAAATGAACACACTGGGCCAGACACAGTTCTCAGCACAGCAGAGAACTTTTCAAAGCATTTTTAAAGTCCCTGCCCCATGGGGCTTGCCTTCTATTCCAGTGGGAGGGATTGACGACCCACAGTTGTGTCTTTCTGCAAATGAACCTGACTACGCGACTTGCAGCTCAACCGCTCGGCATTCCCTCATCGCTCCCAGGACAGAGCCCGGGTCTCACGTAGCTTTCTATGGTCCTTCATCTCCCCTACCGTCCAGTTTCCCTGCCCCGACCCCTCCTGCTCGCCTTACTCATATAGATCCTTTCTCAGTTCTTGAATCAAAGTCTTTTCTCCCACCTTTCATTCTTCTAAGATTGAAAATGCTTACTCCTGACAGAGATCCTTGCCCACCCCAGGTGCCTTTAGGGCTACGGGTTCCCAGTATCCATATACCACATTATAGCCCTACATTTATACACTACATTGCATGCCAACATTTATACACTACAGTTTAACCCTGACAGGTTATAAGGATTCTGGAGCAAGGGTCACCTTAACGTGTTTTCATCTCCATATTCCTGAAGCCTAGCACAATACTTGGTACACAGGCACTCATACTTCCTTATGAATGAATGAATGAATGAATGAATGAATGAATGAATGAATGAATGAATGAATGAATGCACTGAACTTATGTTTTCTCAGCCCGCCTAAGGCACTTCCTGCTCTTCTGAACTCTGAATTATTTCAGCTACCTGGATAGAATCAGCCTAATGGTGTCTGGCTTTTCTAGGCTCTCCTAGCCGATGTATTCTGCTCTCCCCAAGCCATATCTGAGAGTGGGGTGCTGGGGTCGACACAGGACATGCAGCAGTAGTGAAGACCCAGGTGGGAACCAGAGGGAGAGGAAGAGCGCAGACATGGTAGCTATGCTGATCCCCAGGAACTGAACTCAGGAGGTGCTCTTGCTTCTTGACTTTGTAACAATGCCCAGAGGCGTCCACCTACTGTAGCTGGGTCTGCTCGGGATGTTGCAGGCACAGGTCCGGTTCATCTGGCTTCTCCCCTGGCAGAGCAGCTTGCCCGTGTCCGCGTTCTTCACCACGCACTCCGAGTGTCTTGCAGAGACGCTTCCCACAATGGTCACTGTGGTCTGTGCAGGAGGGAAAACACTTATCATATGGTTGGTTTGATATCACTGATATCCCCCCTAGAGACTTATAGGAAGTCCCTCTTAGACCTGTGTAGTGGTTTCAATGAAAATGGCCCCATAGGCTCACAGAGACTGGCACTATTAGGAGGTGTGGCCTTGTTGGAGAAGGTGTGGCTTTGTTGAAGGAAGTACATCACTAGAGGGTGAGCTTTAAGGCCTTGGAAATTCAAGTCAGGCTTAGTGTGGCATACTGTCTCTTCCTGCTGCCTGTGGATCAAGATGTAGAACTCTCAGCTCCTTCTCAAGCACCATGTTTGCCTGCCTGCTGCAGGCCTCCCTCCCACCATGATAATGGACTAAAACTCTGAAAATGTAAGCCAGCCCCCACTTAAATGTTTTCCTTTATAAGAGTTGCCATAGTCATGGTGTCTCTTCCCAGCAATAAAACCCCACCTAAGATAGCCTAGAAGGGAGGGGTTCTCTAGGGAGCTGGTGTATTGAAAGAGATATTTTACTGGCTATTTGATTTGTTCTCATATGAATTGAATATTCTGAGTCTTTGACCACATTTCTGCTCTGTGTGTCTTTCTTATCAGTTTTAAGAGCTCTCTACATGGTGTAGATACGAATCCTTATCTGTCATATTCCTGACACATACTTTCTCATAATCTACTGTCTGTTTTCATTTTTGTTTGTATAAGCTCTTGCCCTTATACAACATCTCTTTATGTAATCAAGTATAGGAGTTCTTGTTTTTACTATAAAATGCCTCCGCCACTCCAGCTCACAAACAAGGATTAAATTGTTCCACCATCTTTACTATTTTTTTTAACTTACATCTTTAGCCCATCTGTAATTTATCTGTGTGTATATATGAAATAAAAATCTAATTCTATTTTTATGCAGATGGCTAATTAGCTATATAATAACCATTCATTAAACAACAAAGCCTCTCCTTTTCCCACTGAGCCAAGACTACAACTTGAGGAAACTTTTTAGATTTATTTATTTTAGGTGTTTGAATGTATTGCCTATACATGTGTGTATGCGCCTATATGTACCTGGTACCTATGGAGGCAAGAAGGCAGTATCCCCTGGAACTGGAGTTACACATGGTTATGATCTGCCCAGTGTGTGCTGGCAACCAAACCAGGATCACCTGCAAGAGCAACAAGTGCTCTTAACTGCTGAGCCATCTCTCCGGCGGCCCTCAAGATATCCTTTTTATAATATATGATATAAAATGTTTGGAATCGATTTCCTAAAGTGTACTGTTCCAAAATCTATTGATCTATTTCTATTCCAGTGAAGTTTTTACTGTTTAAATAACCGGTAAGGCAAATGTCTCCTTATTTATCTTTATTTTCAGAGGAATTCCTAGACGTTGTTCATCCTTTGGAGATTAGCAATTACCTTATCCAAAAGATGCTAAGGTGACTGTGTATCTAACTGAAATAGCAAATGTGTAAATACATTTTACAAAGCATGTTATCTCTACATTACTAACCATTCCCACCCAAACACAGGATTTTATTTTCATCTGCATGGCTGTAGGCTGTGGTTTATTTAACAGGGTGTTTCTTGATCTTCTGGGGTTGAGATACCCTTGTCACCTCTTTATTACTTCCTATGAATGATATCAGATAATAGCTCAACCTGCTTTTAAAATTAGCTATGGTTTTACTGTGTGGTTAAATTAAGAGATATACAGGAAGAGGGTTTTGTGAGTATCTGCATTTTGTGCAAAGGTGTAGTATGTTTGTAGGAGCAACAACAACAACAACAACAACAACAAAAAAGCCTTGAAATTCCAAGGTGCTAAACTAAATTTCTCCAAATGGCATGTCTAAAGCAACAAGGCAGATGCTCTCCCATTGAGAAAGGAAATCAAAGGAATTAAGTGCTAGAAGATACACTGACGTTGGGCACAGGAAGGAACCTGGTAGGAAGATGGGTTGGGAGTGGGAAGCTGGAGGGGAGGGAGAGGTGACGTTGTCACCTGTGATGGAGAACGAGGACCTGGGACACCCGGGATGTCTCTTCCAGGCTGAGTTCACCTGGTCTAAAGTCTATGCATCTCTAGGAGACATTTCCTACCTATCTCTCAGACTGTGGGTTGAACCCAAGGCCTTCCTTGTACATGCTAGGCAAGCCCTTTGCCACTAATGTACATTACCAGTCCAGCTGGCTGCCATCTGTGATCCCCCTGCCACAGCCTCTGAGTAGCTGAGGCAACAGGTATGTACCAACACCACAGGCTCCAGAAGACATAAGCACAGGAAAGAACTCCAGACTGTTCCTGCTAGCTCATCTTCACAGGGGACTGAACTCAGTCATGCCGACTCCTTTACCCCATGATTCTCTCTACCTCACACACTGGTGCCTAACTACGTACTTCTTATGTATGTGCGTATAACACTTGATCAGTCTAACAAGAGTATCAAAAATGGGTATCTAAATCCTGTTTTCATCAGCTCTTTATTTTTTTTAAAGATTTATTTATTTATTATGTATACAACATTCCTTCCATGTATATGCTTGCATGGCAGAAGAGGGCACCAGATCTCATTATAGATGGCTGTGAGCCACCATGTGGTTGCTGGGAATTGAACTCAGGATTTCTGGAAGAGCAGTCAGTGCTCTTAACCTCTGAGCCATCTCTCCAGCCCCTCATCAGCTCTTTAATTATTCCCCATTTCCTTTCAGTTCTCGCAAGCATAATTTTTACATAACTGAAACCATTCTGCTTATTTATTCTATAAATAAACAAGCTCCTAACATGGCCAAATGCTGTACAAGGCACCAAAAAAACTAGCAAGCTAAACAGCTACAGTCCTCCTCTTTTTAGAGTTTATCCTAACAGACATACAGACATCCTGCTAGATTCGCACTGGAGGTCACATGGCATCCACAGATCCTCAAGAGATGACAGAAGCCCGGGCTATGGTAGCACAGTGAAATAGAAACAGATTCGGGAAGCAGTCTGGAGATACGATGAGCAGGATTGGAAGAAAGGGCATGAATGTAAGGATTCTGGTGAGGAAATGGATGGATGAGGGCACCAGAGGTACTCCATGCTGAAATGGGACTTGCTGAGGGAATGGAAGGCTTGGAGAGCAAGATTTCACTTTTGAGTTTATCTCAAGTTCAAGATACTTGTACGTCATCAAGAAGATATATCCAGTTGGCCTTGAAGGTCAGAGGATCAATATGGGCTAGACACAAACGAGACAAAAACCTACACAAAGGAGATATAAACATACAGATGATATATAAAGCCATGGAAGTGGATAGGATTATATGGACAAAGCAGAGCAAAAGGAATGAGTCCAAACTGGGCCTTATATATCTATTTAGAGTCAAGGAGATGTTCTGTGACAGCAAGGAGTCTGGAACATAAGGAGGGGAAGAAAGAAAGAGTATGTGGTGCTTTAAGTGAGAACGGCACCCGTAACCTATTTTAATACTTGGCTCTCAGTTGGTGGAACTTTTGGGGAGGGATTAGGAGGGTGCAGCCTTTGTGGAGGCGGTGTGTCACTGGGGGTGGGATTTGAGGATCTGAAGACTCATACCATCTTCAGTGTCTCTCTCTGCCTCCCACTTACAGACCAAGATGCGAACTCTAAGCCGTTCCTACCATCATGCCTCTATTCCATCATCATGGACTCTAAACTTCTGAAACTGTAATCCCAATGAAATGCTTTATGAGTTTCCCTGGTCATGTTTGTTTGCTTGTCTGTCTGTCACAGTAATAGAAAAGTAACTAAAGATGTAGCGTGTCATGCAAAAGGCAATGGAAAAGGAGCATCTTAGTTAAGGTTTCTATTGTTGTGATGAAACACCATGCCCAAAAAGCAAGTTGGGGATGAAAGGGTTTATCTGACTCACACTTCAGCATTGCTGAAGGATGTCAGGACAGGAATTCAAACAGGATAGGATCCTGGAAGCAGGAGCTGATGCAGAAGCCATGGAGGGGTGCTGCTTACTGACTTGCTCAGCCTGCCTTCTTATAGAACCCTGAACCACCATCCTCAGAGCTAAGCCCTCCCCCAGTGATCACTAATGGAGAACATGCCTTACAACTGGGCCTCATGGAGGCATTTCCTCAACTGAAGCTTCTTCCTGATAACTCCAGCTTGCGTCAAGTTGACACAAAACCAGCCAGTATTTGCTCCACAATCATAAGGAACAGAGTTTGGGTCCCAGTGCACACACCAAAGCTGGGCATCCCTGAAGATGTCTATAACCCCAGCTCCAAGCAAAGTGGAACCATAAGGATCGTTAGAACTTGCTAGCTTCTAGCCTACACCAAGAAAATGCGTGCCCCAGGTTCAGGGCAAGAACTGGTCTCAAGGAATAATAAATGAAGTGTGATGGAAGAGGAAACCTCCTGCCCTATTTTGGCCTCTAGGTATGCACAGCCAATCACAAGCATTCATATAAACATATAAGTCAACAAAATATGAATGAATAATACATAAATAAAAATTTAAAAGAATACTGCCAATCAGCCTAGTAAGATAATGGCTATAGGATGGCTACACGGAGGTCAGCAGTGACCTCAGCAAGAACAGGGTCAAGGGAACAGTGAGGCAGAAGCCAGTTAGGGTTAATCTGGACATAGGAGACATGGTATTGTTTCAGGTACAGAGGGAGGAGCTCATAGCCAGGAAACCAAGTTTCATTTTTGCATGTGACCCTGGGTGCCAGGTGAGTGGTTAAGAAGCTGAAACTCTGGCTTCCACAGTGATTTGGATGAGAAATGTCCCAGAACTCCGGTGTTTAAACACTTGGTCCCCAGTTAGCAGCACTGTCTGGGGTAGGTCTAGATGGCACAGCTCTGCAGGAGAAAGTTCATTACTGGGTGCTGGAGCTGGTGTCAGGCTTTCAGAGAGAAGCTGTACGCTGTTTCCAGCTTGCTCTCTCTGCGTCACGCTTACCGTTCAAGAGGGGCTTTCAGCCTCCTATCCCCTGCCTCCCGCTGGTTACTATGCCACCAGTCTACCATCACGGACTTGCTCTTATCCCCCTGGAACCATGAACCAAATCAACTCTTCCTCCTCTAGTTGCCTTGGCCATGGTGCTTTACAACAGAATAGAAAAGCAGCTCAGATAGCATCATAAACCCAATACGAGCATCCTTGCCAAATTCAGGGCTCTTTTCTAAAAACAGCTGAGCCAAGAGGGAAGGATGCTACAATGGTCAGATGGGATGCCAAGGATAGTGGCGATGTCAATTAGACAGCAATAAACACCAGGCAGAAGAACTTGCTGCTCTGCAACACTCCATCATGCTGACATACAAGTATCTATTTTACTTAACTTTTCTCTTTATAATGCCAAACAGGTTTCTAACGCTATAAAAGCCACTGCCAGAGTGGCTTACGCTTAGGGTTTTCTTCTTTCAGGTTGCTCCCTCGGATTCCACTCCTGGAATTAGTGATTTAAGCAAACTGAGTATATTTATTACTTTGGAAATGCACTGCCAATTTGCTTTCCGAAAAGGTTGTGCTAATTGGCATCAGCAACACTGGGTGTTAGCATAACTTATTATCGCTTTAATTTGTATTTATTTCATAACTAGGGAGGTTGAACATATTTCCATATTCATAGCTACTTTCCAGAATCTGCTCTGAGAACATATGTTTTTGACCACTTGCTTTTTGGTATCTTAANTTATCTTATCTTGAGGGATTTTGGCTGTGGCAAGTTCTTTGCAGAGATATACACTTTAATTAAATCGTTCCCTTTTGTATCATTATGTATGTATTTATTTATTGCTAGTGTTGGGGTTCAAGCCAGGGACTTACGTATGTTAGTCAATCCCTCTACTGCTAAACAATACCTCCAGTCTAAGTTTGTTTTTAAAGTAAACTGATTATATGAATATTTTTCTTTTGTCATTACATACATCAGCACTAAGAAAATAATCATACCTTGAAATTATGTGAGGTTTGGTTCCATTTTCTGTGGTATTTTTATGTAAATTACTTAATTATACTATATTTTCTTTATATTTTTTCAAGATCTTTTTTAACTGACATGTATATATGTGTGAGAATAAGTATGTGCGTGTGCATGTGTGTGTGTGTGCATGCCCATGGAGGCCAGAAGAGGATGTCAGATCCCCTGGAAATATAATTGTTGGTGGTTATGAGCCACTCCATATAGGTGTTGAGTTTTGGTCCTCTGGAAGAGCGGCAAGTGCTCTTAACTGCTGAGCCATCTCATTAGCCTGAATTAGAACTTTGTATTTAACATGAATTATGAAATAAATGTTTCCATAGTTAAGTTATTGCTTTTTAATAAAATTCTTCTATTTCTCTTTATTTTATAACATCTGATCTTTAAAATGCTTATATTCGTTTCTGGGTTCTATTCTATGGGTCTGCATCATTATTTTAAACTCAGAACAGACTGAGAATTGCTGTTGACACCCATCCAACAGTACAGATGCACTGTACAAACATACAATGTATTTGTGCAATAACGTGTGTTTACAATCAAGTCACAGTTCTCATGCCTAGATAAACTTTTAAAAATATATATACTTTAGATATTCTAAATCAGCTCATGTTATTCCAGACAAACACAGAATTGTTTTAAGAAAAATCCATACTCATTTCAAAATGTAGAAAAAAAAGTAGAAGTAACTTTTCCTAGCAAACATGAGATGATTATAGATATACATATATGTCTTCCCTACCTTCACAGGTACCTTCTACATGTTTATATACACGTAAGTTTTAGTTGATAAGGTTATACTATGACAAATTATAAGTAGGTTCAATAGACCACTGCTATGCTTCCTAATTTGTAAAAACCCAAAACGGTCCTGTAGCTCTTGGGAAGACTGGCCAGCAGGAAGGTAATAAAGAGGAGGCCTCAAAGTTTTTTAAAAAGTCAGAGTAAAAAGAGTAAGTTTTAAAGAGACAGAGTATGGAACGAGTACAGATGTATGTTATTGTGTTGATTGTGTTGTCTTTTGCGTTCTGGACTGAAGAAAGACATTTGATTCTGGGAACTGCTAAGAAAGGTATTTCGACTTTGAAATAAGGGCCTAAGGATTTGATGCTTTGGAAAAGATTCTGCCTTTGTCTCCACAGAGGATGAGAACCTGTGGATTCAATCCAGATGAATGTGGTTTGATTCATGGAGACCCCCTGAAATGTTGCTGTGAAATACCCCCAAGAACACAGCACCCCCGCTCAGCAGGAAGTAGTTTAAGAGAGAAAAGCTATGCCCAAATTCCCCAAAAGATTGTTTAAGTGGAGCCCCTTCCGCGGTTCCAGAGCAGCAAGCCTACTTCCCAGAGTTCTGCTCTGCTCCCTCACCATTTTGGACCCAGAGCGAGTGTGGCTCCTGCTGAAAGGCGGCTGGAGCCGAGCTCTGTGAGTTGTTTGCCCAAGCCCAGTCAGTCGGTGCCCGCCCAGGGGGACACCGCGGTGGTACCAGGAGCTGTGGCGGAGATTGGCATTCTTGTATCAAGGATGACCTGTATCTCTGTCTCTGTGTTTGTCTATGTGTTTTCAAGTCTCAGCTTAGTCCCCAGCTCATGCAACTGGTCCTGTAGTGACACGGGAGCTACAGAACTGTTGTGGGATTTTACACTAATTATTATCAGAAAAAAAATGCCCAAGACAAACTGTCACAAACAAACAATCAAATTTTTGGTAGTTTCTCCGACAAGTATCTCTTAATAAAAGTGACTTTTAAATACAGAGAACGCACACATTGCCTCTGAATATTTCTATTACTTTTATAAGTAGTTTTTTTTTTTTTGGTTTTTCAAGACAGGGTTTCTCTGTAGCTTTGGAGTCTGTCTTGGAACTAGCTCTTGTAGATCAGGCTGGCCTTGAACTCAGAGATCTGCCTGCCTCTGCCTCCCAAGTGCTGGGATTAAAGGCGTGAGCCACCACCAAACGTCTGGAAACTTTTCCTTAAAGAATAAAGGTTGAAAGTTTGTTTACCTGATACACAGTATGATTGTTGGTATTTGAGTATTAATTCAACATACGTAATTAGATTCATTCATTTACACAATTTTTTGCTATTTTTAAGTTCAGGGGACGCTATGGATCGGAGCAAGCCCTTTTGGACCAGGACCCTGCTCACGCTAAGTGTGTGCTCTCCTACCCAGTGACAGCCTGGGTGACAGTTTTTAAAATGAATATATTTAGAATATATGCATCAACTAAGAGTTAGTAAACAGTGACATTTTTCGATATTTCATCCCAAATTATTTATAATACTTGTTTCTAGTATGAGCGGACAAGAAACACTGTTGACAGAACGAATGCTGGGAGAGTTTCTTCTTTCAGTTCTGCCTTGTGGGTCTCTTCTAACATCTCTCCTTAGGTGGCTTTGTGGACAATGACTGCATTCCTCTGTCATAATTTTCTTGGTGAACAATTTTCAGTCAACGCCGAATCCCTTTCTACTTGTTTATTGCACTGCTCTTATTTATGGGACCATGTCTATCTGAAGTCGTAGATTTGGATTTTAGTTGCCGTCCTTCTCCATTAACACTAGTCATTCCACTGGGAAAGCCATGCCCACAACCGTATACGAAATCTTCGGACTGCTCTCATGTTTGTCATGGCTAATCTTGTCTGTCAACTTTACTGCATATGGAATCAACTCAAACCCAAGCAGCTGGGCACACTGGTGAGGATTTTCTTGATTGAATTCAAGGTCAGAAGACGTGCTTTAGGGCTGAGCCACACCATCTGGTGGCCCATATAAAAGGGATTAGGAGAAGGAAGCTTCTACTTTTTGCCTGCTTGGTCTCACTCCTGCTAGCAAGTTCATCTATCCTGTTACTGAGGCATTCTTTTGCTGTTACTAGAGACTGCTTCTTTGGGATTCCAAAGTAGATGGAAGAACAGCAGCTCTCTAGAATTTCCCTGGGACTCCAGCACTAGATTGGAACTGTGAAGACATTCAGTCTCATACTGAACAACTACCAGATCGCTGCCTTTTTGTTGGGAGATATCCAATTTTGAACAACTCAGACCACAGCCTGTACGCCGTTCTAATACATCACATTTTAATACTTAAATGTATATATACATATATATTTATTATGTGCACACAATCTCCCCTCTTGCTCCGTCCCACCATCCCTCCCTCCAAATTATGCTTCTTTAGAGAACTCTAACACAATGCTCACATAATCACCTGGAGACACATGTGCAGAAACAGAAAATTTCTGTTCAATAGCCTCTTGCTCTTTTCGCTAAACAAAAACCTCAGAGAAATCCCTCCTAGACGAACAGGAACTACTCTAATTAATTCTTTTAATTATGTATTCCTCAGTGAAGATGAAGATATCCTATTTGCTAGCTGTTTTGTATAAAGAAATAATGCTTCTGGTGAACAAAGGTTCTGTAATTTATGCCCCCCCCCCGTACCTGCGAAGGCACTAGAATGTTACCAGGAATATGATGGGCAGTGAGCAAATGATCTTTGACTTTAGCTAATAGATTGATTTGGGGACAACCACAGACTGTCATCTCTTTAGGTACTGGTCAGGTATTGTTGAAACAATGGCACAAGCTTTCAGGGAAGTCATTGATGGCTGTCCATGAACTAAGAAATATTTTGAAATAACATGATCAAGAGGAGTCAGATTTGGGAGTGTGTAGCTCAGTAGTAAAGCAGAGAGTGAGTGGAAAGGACAGAGAGAGGGAGAGTGGGGAAGAGAGAAAGGAAAAGAGGGGTGAGTTCTTAGCCATATGCCCCAAAGAATCAATCCAGAGCCAAGGAGGATAGCTCAGCAGTAGAACGCTTGCCTTTGTCACGCATAAGGTCTGGGCCACTCATGGATACTGCCTGGTTGGGTCCCCCACCCCCACCCCCATACTTAGGAGAGATCATTTTAAAGACTGGCTGAAGTGAGATTACCAAATGATTGGGCGGTAAGATGGCTCAGCAGGTAAAGGCACTTGAAGTCACATCTGAGGACCTGAGTTGGATCCCCGGGACCCCCCCATGGCAGAAGAGGGGACCCAACTCCACTAGCACTCTTACCACATCCATGTCATGCCATGCACAGCACATGTGAAATAGTAAAATCTAAATCTGAATATTAACTAAATTCTCATCTCTAACTTGTGGACAGTGATGTCATGACTTTATGGGAAGACTGCTCAGACCCGTGGTGAGCCACAGTGGGGACTCCGGGTGGGGAAGAAAGAACTAATGGTTGCTTGTCTGCAAGCCTTCTGACTTGATTTTGTTTGAGACAGGGTCTCACTATGGAGTCCTAGCTGGCCTGAAACTTACTGTGGAAGCCACGCTGCTCTCAAACTCACAGAAATCCTCCTGCCTCTGCCTCCCGAGTGTTGAGATTACAGGTGTGATCCACTACTCCTTACTGGGTCTAAGCATGTTTTTGAAGTGTTCCAGATGACATATTAGTGGTGATTTAGTTATAGCAGTCCTCGATTGGTAAGCTAATTTTGTAAGTAGCACTTACAAACTACTTTTTCATACGACACAAAAAGTCACCCGTAAGTGTTCTTTTAATGATAAAGGAAAAATATCTTGCATAATCCTAGCCCTTATCAGAGTCCTGAGAATAACAAAACATCTTAATACTTTCTGCCTACTATATCACACCAAAGTCAGCTGGTTTTTCAGACCAACCAGCAAAGGATCTGGCTATTCCTGGGTATGGATGGCTGAACTCCATTTACCCTGAATCTGACCTCCTGGAACGAGCTGGCAGGAGCATGTCTGGAGTTTCGGCTATCAGCCTCAATCCAGAAGACGGCTAAAAGTGACAACAGCAAGTCACTGTCAGCCCAAGTGTTCTGAGGGGTCATGGCTGGAAAGTTGGGTTCTTTTATTATTTACCACTCATTAAACGCTCTGGCTTTCCTTTATTAAATGTTAAATCATCTTAAGTGGCTTGGTTCTTGCGGTTTGAAATGGCAAAGTTAGAAGAGAAAGTGGCCCATTTGCTTGTTAATGTGGCATTCAAACGAAACACAGAGTGTGCAGCAGACAGGTTAACTGGCTGCTGACGGGGACCCTGTACCATTACTCATAACACAAGAGCCGTGATTAGGGAGAAAATGTCTCCTTACAGGAAGTAGTGTGCAAGGAATTCTGTTCGCCTCAGGGCAGGGAAGGCATGTGTATCAGGGAGAGAGTTCTGCTCCAGGATGTTCCTCATGTCCCTTCTCTCATGCCAGGTCAAGAGCGCTCCAAGGGACCTGTCCACTTTGTCCGTCCTCCCGCGTTACCTCATGCCTATGGACAGTTAATTCGCAGGCTGAACACAGTGGCATAAAGACTGCCTGATCAAAACCAAGTCCCACGGTGAGCCACGCTGCGGGAATCTGCTTGACCACAAGTCTGAACTTACTTTTCACTATTTGGAAAATCAAGGTGTATCCAAAAAAAAAAAAAATTGGATCTTTAACTACTGAAGGTCATCTTTACCTAGCGAGATGGCAAACTCCATGAGGAGGGGGCTGTGCCTTGACTAGGTTATCACTGTGTCCTTGGCATCTTGCAGACGGATGGTATCTGGTAGGCCCTGCTGTTCACCAACAGAATGAATGGACTTCTTTTGCTAAGCCTATTTCATTGTTAAACAATCTTCTTTATACCCAGAAGGAAGCTGTGCTATTTAAGACAATACCATGAAGACAAGTAAAAACGTTTCTCCTTACCCTCTCTCTGAGGTTTCGAATGATCTGAATTTTAGGGCATTTTTTAGGTCCAGATGAAATATCCAGCCAGTTTTCAAAGCTCCCTGTATGTGTGCAGTCTCCTCGAAAAGTGCACCTAAAAAAGAAAAAAAACAAAAACAAAGCAGAAATCAACAATAGATAAATTGGCAGCCGTACACATGCCCGTTAACTACAACGGTCTCGTGATCAGCTTCAAGACGAAACACTTTGTACAGTAGGCTGTTGATTTTGAATGCTAATAGAGAAATGATAAGAATATCATGAAAAGCAACAAAGAAATAGCTCTGTGTGTGTGTGTGTGGTGTGGTTTCATCAGGTCTAGGAGCAGAGGACAAATGTTGACAACATGTTGAACTTAGACCCCTAAGCTATCTCTCTAGATGACACCGTCCAATACATCCATCCAAATCGCCTTCTCTCAGGGATTCAGAAAAAAAGAGTTCCTGTGCAGAAATTCCTCCTAAGAACAGTCCAGAAAAGGTTTATATTTTGTATACATTTTAGGTTTGCAATGCATTGCTAGAATACCAACCTAGTGAGTGATTCATTTTGTGTTAAAAAAAAAAATAAAGCTACTGTTTGGTGCCTTCCAACATGATGATTAAATGAAAATATTTCAAGGGCAGAGTCTGCCCAAGAATATAATAAGACATTTCTTAACCATCTGCTCCAGAACATTTATTTAGACAGATACCAAATTATATCAAAAGATACGAGAAAAACATTTTGCAAGGCCACTTTCCCAGGTCAGCCAGCTCAGAAGGATGCCCCAAATAAATCTTAGGTTGTGGCCAGGGCCACATACTCTGATAAATAGATGCTTTCAAGCTGCGATCACTGGCTTCCCTGGTGTGTAGGCCCCTCTAGGTCACATTCACTTACCAGATGGGGCCACCAACCCATCAGGGAGAATGAACACCAAGAACCACATTGTCTTCAAATGGCACGGCACCATGCAGACTCTCCATGAGTAACATGGAGTAGCTTGGAAGATTACACCCCACTCCAGGCAAAGGCTAAAATGAAGGTAAGGGTGCGTGAACAACCCTGAGTTTTAAAAGAAAACTAAAAACCCATGATTCATGAGATCCCCACACATCTAAATGACAGCAATCACTTGGGGCGGGGGAGCAGTGCTGTTATGAATGGGCCCAAACAATACATCTGACTTCAAAAGATTTTTATTTCTTCTTCCTCTCCTTTCTCTTTTTAATTCTTAACAATTTAGGCCTCGTAGCTTCTCTTTGATTCTGTACTCATTTGAATATGCCAAATATAGAACAGGAAGTTTGGTGAGTTTCACTAACCACCATCGCCAAGTACTCTTAGCTTGTCGTCCACCAAGAAACTGGGCTCCCTGGAGGCTATATGTATCCCAGCCCCCCCATGTCTGTGCCAGTCCTCCGACTTCAGAACCAAAGGGGTTTTCATTAGCGATTCTCCAAGGCCATAAATCTACCTGACCCATGATGGCTTGCTCGTCCGTCACGGACATTACGTTCAAATTAAACCTCTCTCAATGTCAGAAGGAGTTTGCTAGCATTGCGGCTCTGGAGCTCAGAGAATACCAAGACTGGGGGTCCTTATTTGTATCCGAAAAGGATCATGCCTATCCAAAAATTCCCTGCCTCTTCTGGGCCCTCTGGTTTGTATCAGGGCACTTCCTCTGCCTGGAAGGGAGAAGGGGAGAAAAATTAAGCCCACTCTACAGAGACTGGAGTACAAATATTTTTTGCAGGCTCTTAATGCTGACTGGAAGTCAAGGCCTAAGGCTGCCAAAAAAACAAGTGTAAAATAATTCATACAAATAGTGCTACGATTTGCCAATTTGCGGTCAGAAAAAAACCAGCCACGCCGCAGTGCTGCCGCTCCCTTCTCTGAACTATAGCATTTCTCGTCGGAGCCACACATTTTGATATTTGATCATATGTTGGCATGAATTACAACTTAACTGTCTCATATGTCCATGCTGTTTCTCCCCCAGACAGCACTAAGCCCTTCGAAGGAAGAGAGCATCTTGATGTTTCTTTAGCAAATCCCCGAGCGTCTGCTAGCATGAGAAGCAAATACTAGGGTTTCGATAAATAGTTTTGAATGAACGGATGAAATCTGAAATCTCTATAGGTCTCTTCTGCAGGGTTTTCTTTTTTCTTTCTAGAGCTGTAATTTATGTTTGAATCCTCTTTCTGGCAAAGAGACTGTTTTTCATATAAACCAAAAGTTTAGAGCAAGAGATCAAATTAGGAGTTAAGGTTAGTTTATTTTTTTAAAAAGAAAGTGAGACAACCTATATATAATGGGCTATTCGTTTTCCACTCCTCATGAAACAAAACCTGACCATGTTGCACATCTAAACATAAATTCTTTGTTTATATAAGAAAGGCATCTCTGAAATTCTTTAACTCTCATTCTTTGCCCTTCACCAGTTAAAAAAATAAAACGAAAAACATATATAAAGTAAGCCACAAGACTAAGAATGTATGACCAGATGGTCAGCCAACAGCAGTATCTTATTACTTCTCAAATATTACAGATTGTAGAATCTTCCCGACAGCACATTACCCACACATTCACATTTCTCAAGGAGGGGGAGCAGAGCTTAGCGCTCCCGCATTTTAGTAAACAAAACCAGGGGCTTCGAGATGATTCCTTTGGAAAATTATTCTTATTCTTGTAGCTCAAGCAAGGAAATGGCCAAATGAACGAATCCTCAACCCATTGCCCGAATGACATGAAACCATCATTGTTTAGTATGACATATGAGGTGGTTCAGTCCCTAGTGGCCATTCTTGCCCCTCCCGATGGGCAGATTCTCCCTCTAACCCCCACAAGGTGGCATGTAGATTGGGGTGGCCTCAAGATCACAGTGCAGGAGACCAATGATGTCCCCAAACATCAGATCCTTCTTCCTCCATCTCCCATGGGCTAGAATTTCAAAGTAAGCACTCTACTAGCGACATCCTACAACTCTTCATTTGCTCCACTTCCGTTTTGCCAGGCCCTGGATAGGCGGGAAATTGGAGTCAATTTAGCACGAGTGTGTCCTGGAGAAAATGTCAGGGTGTGTGTGCGCTCTTTGCTGATGCTGTCCAATTTGCTATCCCCTCTTCTGGGGACCTGCCTTCATCCACTTCCACAGAACCCCCAGACCCACATACTTATAAAGAGGAGAGATCTATTTCTTAAGAAGCTGGGATATCCAAGACTGGAAGTCTGACTCTGGCAAGGAGCTTCTGGCTATGTCGTTCCATGGAAGAAGGTGGCAGGTTAAGAGACTAGAAGAAGAGACATTGAGTTCACCATCTCTAGCCTTTCATCTCATAAACGGCTGTAAGCATCCATGGGCTTGGAACACTTTTGGCCTAAATGCTTCCCACTAATCTCCACCCCCAACCCCTCAACACTGTTACACTAGGGTTTCAGTTTCTAACATGCTTTCAAGAAGGACACATTCAAGCCACAACATGTCACATCTGGCCCTAAAACTTCATATCTTTCTCACGTGAAAACTACATTCAATCTCAATAGACCCCAAAGACTTAACTGGCCAGATACCAAATCAAAATCAAGACTCTCACCTAACGCAATTATGGGTGAGACCCTAGGCATGATACATCGTGAGATAAATTCTTCTCCAGCTATGACATGTGAAAATTAAATATGGTAGCTGAGTCCAAAATACAATGATGAGACAGGTAGGCAGATATTCTCATTCTATAAGAAGAACTAAGCACAAAGAAACATAACTAGTTCCATGTAAGTCTACAACCCAACAATGTGGAGAACGTTAAATCTTCAGGCTCCAGTAATTTTCAAGTACACGCACCATATCCTGGCACAGGGTCACCAAGCACCCAGGCTGCTATGCCTCTAAGGTTAGGATTGGCTTAGTCCACTTAGCCACTCTTATAATCTAGGTCTTATACCTGTAGCTCAAGGGACTTAGTGGTGGTATAATTCTGAGGTCTCAGAAACTGCCCTGTTCTCATTCCTTGACTTTCTAGGCATTGCTACAGAAGAGACTTTCTATGCATGATGCGGGATTTCCCTCTGTATGCTGTGATTACCATTAATGAATAAAGAAACTGCTTTGGATCTATAGCAGGACAAAACTTAGTTAGGCAGGGGAAACTAAACTGAATGCTGGGAGAAAGGCCGGAGTCAGAGAGAAGCCATGTAGCCCCACCGTTAAGCCATAGCCATGCGGCGATACACAGATTAATAGAAATGGGTTAATATGTAAGAGTTAGCCAAAAAGAAGCTAGAGATAATGGGCCAAGTAGGGATTTAATTAATAGAGTTTCTGTGTGATAACTTTGGGGCTAAGCAGCTGGGAACCAACAAGCGGCCTCCTACTACATAGGCACTCTCTCTTTGGCCCTGTAAGAGGTTTCTGCATAGGCTCCCAGGCTGTCCATGATATTTAGATGGAGGCCATCATAACCTCCTAGGTCACCAACTCTGCATAGCTATAAAACTAGTACCAAGTAGATGCTATGATGGTCTACTGCATTCATCCTCCAGAACATCAGTCTAAGCTGTATCTAGGCCTGCTTGAGCCACAGCTGGGGTGGCCGAGGTGCACTGAGCCAGATAACAAGGAACAGAGTCCCAAAGCGTTCTGGTAAGTGAAAGCTGAGGACCTAAGGGCACCTCTCTGGAAGCTGCATCCTGAAGGACCCAACCTACTCTGAAGGAATGTATCTGAGGTCACTCCTCCACTATCTTGAGGAGCTGGAACCTGGTTGCCTTTCTTGTATGGTAATTTCTAGTAAACAGTCTGTGGCCACACTCCTAATTTCATCTTCTAAAAACATCTCTTCATTCTTTATCTGGGCAGCTGATAATTTTCCAAAACTTTCTCCCTCTTCCCATTTAATTAAAAACTCTGGATTTCAATTACGTGTATTCTTTCACATCTTACTATATTCAACAAAAAGTAATCACACAACTCCTTCAATATTTGGCTTAGTAATCCTTCCACCAGAGACCTTAGGTCCCTCTTCCACAAAGTCTCAGGACACGGGCATAGTTCCACCAACCTTGTCGCAACTGTTTAGCAAAGACAGTGGGGTGGTTTGAATAAGAATGGTCCCACAGAGGCTCATGTACTTGGACACTTGATCCCTAGTTTGTGGTAGGGTTTGGAGAGGTTATTTAGGAGATAGAGCCTTGTTGGGGGAAGTCTATCATGAGGGGCATGATCTGAGGGTTTACAGCCTCTCCTGCTTCCCATGTCCCGATGACATGTGACATGTGATCACCCGACTTCCTACTCCTGCCACCCCATCATGATGGCACCAGCCAGGATGAACTCGATCCCCCTGGAACCGTAAGCTAAAATAAATCCTTTCTGTCTTAAGCTGCTTTTGGTCATGGTGTGTTAACACAGTGATGGAAAGGAAACAGATATAGGTGGCCTCTATTCCTATTTCAGAATCCTTGTTCCTCACTCCCCCTGAGACTCATAAGAAGGCCTCCACTGTCCGTAGTTCTACGCATAGTTCTATCATGACCATGTATGTAATCTCTAAGAAGTCCCAGGTTTTCTCCCCACTGATGATCTTTATAACCTGGGTTCAGGTCAAGCACTCACATCAGGTGGCTCACATCTGCCCATAACTCCAGTTTCTGGGCATCCAACTCCTTCTTCTGGCCTCTGTGGGCACCAGGTATGCCCATGGTGTACATACACACAAACACGCAGGCACTACTATATTCTTAAAATGAAAATAAATGTTTAAGAAAGGAATTACCCTTCACATTCCAATGAGGTCTTCCCCATGCTGTTACCCCAAGATTCTACCAAGGCCCAGTTCCCAGCCAGTACCACACGTCAGGTATTAATTATATCATCAACCTGGCTTCTCAGGACTAATAATGGTCTAAGTCCATTCTGTGTTCTTATAACAGGACACTGCAGACTGGGTTGTTATTATTGTGAAGAACAAATTTTTTTTTCTTACAGTTCTAGAAGTCCAAAGTTGTAGGGTCCAGACCTGGCAAAGACATTTTTGATGCATCTCCCTATGGTGAAAGGGTAAGAAAAAGGCAAGAGCAAGAGACAGAACTCACAGCCTCAAGCCTGTGCATAACTGGGCTAATCTATTACTAAGTACAAAGCTCTCATGACATAAACACCTCCCTACAGGCCCCACCCCCAACATGCCCTACCCCAACATGCCCTACCCCAACATGCCCTACCCCAACAGGCCTCACCCCAACAGACCCCCCTCTCCCAGCAGGCCCCTTTCCCAACAGCCCCCTAACCACTCCCTTTCTTTTTTTTAAAAAAAAAACTATTTATTTATTTATTATGTATACAACATTCTGTCTGTGTGTAAACCTGCAAGCCAGAAGAGGGCACCAGACCACATTATAGATGGTTGTGAGCCACCATGTGGTT
>LOEQ01000458.1:209034-222616 GCA_001685075.1 Bramus lutescens | reverse complement strand
CTTTGGAAGAGCAGGCAATGCTCTTAACCGCTGAGCCATCTCTCCAGCCCTGGGTGGGGCCATCTTTAGCATGAAAAGCATAGTGAGGTTTCAGGTGAGAAACACTTAACAGGGAGAGTCTAAGAGGCCTTGGATTTTTATCATCACGGCATCCAGTTCTGCTAAATATTAAAATCCCTGGTGGACTTATCCCCACAAGCCTATTGTGCTCCAAAAGTTGCTTGCAAACCATCTGTTGATAATATGAAATATATTTCCCCCATAGAAATAATATTATAAGCAGTGATTAAGTTTCTAGGTTAGGCCACAAAACCCATTTACCCATAATGTAGCCTCAATATTATATATCTGCAATAAAAGAATAGCAGAAAACAAGGAGGCTGTAGCCATTTGAATTATAGAGCAGTTTTTCTTCTTCTTTATTTGTGTTTCTGTTCAGTTGGTAGTCTGGGAATGGTGCCCAACTGGATTGACTTTGAAATTTATTATTATTGTATTGTATTTGTATAGCATTTCTATTTTTTAAAATGGGCATGGTTTAAACTATCAATTGTTTTATGCTAACACAAAGGACAGGAAGACCCACTTCTGAAACCTGAAATTTCCAGGCAGGTGAAGTGCCCCTGTGCTGGGCTGGGTTGGGGGAGGGGGCAAACCTTGAGACTCTGACTCTATTAGGCTAGAATGGCTCAGTAAAAAATTTACCACTTACTCAATCTTGAAATAGAAACTCTGAGCACAGAAATGTAACTCCTACTTCCTGCCACTAGAATTGCATCAGCATCTTCTAATCTAATTGTTCACCAAGAGCAGACCATCCCCCAAGGAATCTGATAACTAAATATCAGGTAATTGGCTTGAATGTGGGGTGAGTGTGACCTGTGCCAAAGATCCTACACTGATAAAATATCAGGAAACTTTTAACAAGCCAATGATCCAGCTTCTCTCCTCTCCCATAGGCACCTGCATCTTCAAGGGGGGATTTTCCTTCAAGAGCATCCCAAGGTCCTCGGCTAAGTGATTTGCAGCAGAGGTCTCTGTCTTTAGGAAAGGTACAGAGCACAAAAGAGGGACCAGGTGGTCTCCAGAGTTGGGTGACATTCATTACAGTTGCCAGTCCATGAGATGAAGGAGTCAGACTCCATTAAATGAAGGAGAATAGGAAGTCACTGTGACAAACAAAACTCTGAATTAAAGGCTCCCAGAATCAGGAAGGGGGAATGCCAAAATACAAGACCAAAATAACTTGCTAAGAAAACTGAAAAATTGGATCTTCATCACTGATCTGCAAGTCAGTCTACATGAGAAAACTACACCAATAACATGATAATCAAGTATTTTTAAAAAGGCAAAAATGTCTAGCATGCCAGGCAATGCCTTTCACATAATTTCATTCATTTATTCTTCACACAAAACCCTACAAAGTAACTATCATGATTGTCCCCTATTAACAGACATGGGGGAAGTGTGGTTTAACAAGCCTCCCCATTACTTTCCTAAGGCATGGTTATTATGTGAAAAAACTGAGGTTCTGAATTAAGCAAGATGGCATGACAAGACCACGTTCTCATCTACTAGTCTGTGTTGGCACTCACAACAGATAACATGGTAGCTAACTGAGGAGCCTTCCCCTCAGACTACTTGGTGTCCCTGTGACAGAAAGTCATCAGTGGGAAACTTATTTTTTATAGCTCCAAAGGCTAGGAAGGTCAATGGCTTGTATCCTGCAAGAGCCATTACATATATATATATGTAAGAAATCAAAAGTGCAGCCATAATCTCTTTCATACGTTAGCCCATTCATGAGTGTAGAGCTCTCATGAACTAAACATCTCCCATGAGATCCCACCTCCCAACACTATTGCGCCAGGGGTTGTTTCCAGCACAGGCTTTTGTGGGGGGACACATTCAAGTCACAGCACCTTCATTCTGCTATGGATCTTGCATTATTTCTAAGACTAGTAGGAAAAATTCATTAACCTTCACAAAACAGGCATCACTGTTACTATCTCCATGTCAAACACGTAAGTACCAAAGTGATACTATGTTGATTTTCCCAGAACGTGTCCACATAGGAAAATATAGGTTATATGGAATTTAATGAGATGTTAGTGTTCAGACCAAGAAATTTGGGTTAAATGTTACATAAAATTAAAAAGGTCTCCTGATGCAAATCTCTGAGGGCCTCAAATATGCCACTGTGCCTTATAACTTGCCAAGACTAGGATGAGTGAGGCACCCACTCCAAACTCTTGCTTAGTGTTATCTTGAGGGACTAGAAACTCCAGTTACACACAACGGGAAGGTTTGCCCAACTGTTTTGGCTGGGAAACCATGGTAGTTTGAATGAGAATGGCTTCCATTAGCTTGTATATTTAAATGCTTGCTAGTGGACCTATTTGGGAAGTCTAGGGGGTGTGGCCTTGTTGGAAAAGATGTGTCATTGGGGGTGGGTTTCAGAGTTTCAGAAACACACACCAGGTCCAATCTGTCTGTCTGTTTCTAGCTTCTGCCTGTGGATCACAATGTAGAGTTCTCAGCTACTCCCCCAGCACCAGGCCTCTCTGCTTCTCACCATAATGATCATGAACTAACTTAAAACTGTAAGTAAGCTCCCAATTAAATGCTTTTTTTAAAAAGAGTTGTCTTGGCCATGGTGCCTCTTTACAGAAATAGAACAGTAACTAAGACAGCAATAATTCACATGGCAGAGTTAGAAAACTTTGTATCTTAATTAGCTAAACAAATACAAAATGCTAGTGACTAGATAGGAATCTGAGTGATAAGGTTGACCAGATGTCCCTTTGCATAATTTCTCTATATTGGTTCAATATCCAGCATATTTTCCCCAGTACAAGGGTGAACATGGCACAAGTCTTCTTAGAAGACTCTTAGAGCTCTTCCATCCCCCAGAAGGAAAGGGATTTTGGGTGTCTCCTTGTGTCTTGAAAAGCATCTGTTAAGAGTATTTGTTGACTATCTACTTCCCACACTAATAGTTTGGCTTCTTTGGGGGCATAGCCTTGTTCATCTTTATTTTCCCCAGAATCCAGTCAAGGATCTGGCCCATTGCTGGTATCCAACAAGGTTAGCTGAGTTGGAATAAGAATTAAAACTTAAAGGGACTAAATTCTTGCCCGTGTCTCTACGATACCAGCCTAAGTCGTTTCATTGATTTCTGTTCATGAGGTCGGTCTGTTAACTGGTACAGTGGAAAATCAGTCTTTGTCTCGGAACTTGGAGCTGTTTAGCACACACAAAACACATTTGCAGACTGAAGCACTCACACAAAGGGGATTTGGGGCCTTTACTCTGTCTGGTTCTTCAGCGAGCGATGGGCGTACTAAAAGTTCTCCCTTTTCATTTCCAGTACAGACCTTATACAGGAGAATGTCGGGAAGGTGTTTAAAAAACTAGGTAGTGTGGAAATAGAAGAGGCAAAATGATTCCTCTTGGCTCAGGGAGGTCTGGGTTCTACCTCTATTGTACATATCCCGTGTCACTGAGGACACTTTTTAGACTCTTGGGGTCCATTTCTCCAGCACTGACTAGGTGGCAATAATACTATAGGCCTTCCTCTTGAGGGGCATATCAATTCCCATCTTGCCTATCAGTAACAGTGCACAATCCAAATAACAAAACGGAAACAGCCTGGCATTGCAAGCTGGTACAAGAGCAAAAACTAAGACTGGCAGGCAGGCCTTGGGATGCAGATCTGAACATTGTATTCAGGAGGGGAAGAGTTGCTGGGAACAGGACAAACATGAGGTCACAGAGACAAGTGAAAACATTTGAAGAATTTTTAAAAGCCAATCAATACATGCTTATGAAAGTGCATGCTGCCTTTGATAAGGTCATTTAAAAAAAAAACCTTTCCATTCCATTAAAATGTGTTTACTAGAAGGGGTGCTCTTAATGGGGCTTGTTGGAAGTCAGGGCATCACTTAAAGAGATGGTGAGGATAAATACTGGAGTTGCCATGCTGAGGCCTGAGGTGCTCAGTTGCCCACATCTACCAAACAAACCAAGCTGGCTTCTGAGCAGTGCGATCACAGCCACTGTCACCCACCTGAGAGGCCAACAGCGGGGCCATGTCCCTCAATACTCTGTGCCTCTTTACCTCCTGCTTCTGCAGTAAGTAGGCTTAGCTCATATAGCTCTTCCAGCAGCTACCAAAGGTGAGAAAGAACCCAGGGGACTCGGCTTGGCCTCAGACCCCATTCTAGTGTGGGAAGGTTCCCTGAGCCCCTTCCAGCATTCATAATAACCCAGATGCACAAGTTTAGCCTGTGCCACCGTCATTCAGGAATGCCCCAAGGCCAGAACAGCATATTCCTCTCTGCTCCCCACTGCTTCCACCCCACAGACAGTTGTCCTACTTGTTTCTATACAATTAGTCGGCACAATGGGGTCCTCACAGGAGGAGGAGGAGCCGCCCCCAAATCCCATTATCATCATTATCACTGTCATTACCATTGCTCTGGACCAGAGAGAAGTGTCACTGCACAGGCTTCAAGCCTGAGATCTTCGCAAGGACACATCCTCATAGGAAAGAAGGAAGGAAGGAGGAAGGAAGGTAGGTCTTCTGTCTCCAAGCATCTTCCTGGTCATTCCGCTACATACTATAGTGACACAGAAGACTGAACGTGTTCCTTCTGTCCCAGGAAGTCCTTCTGGGATCCCCCAGTTGAAAACTGCTTACTTTGCCCCTCTTTCTCTTCCTCAATTTTATTTAGCCCTGCTTGTTTTCTCCTGTGCTGGTTCCTTGCTGATTTTTGAGATGGTTGTCTTCCTCCCCAATGACATGACCACCCATATCCTCAGAATGCTGCCCATATCCTCAGAATGCTGCCCATTATCTTCAGAATGCTGCCCTCCTCGGTAATAAGCTTTGAAGGGGTAATTAGTTAAGGAGCTCAAGGTGAGATTATCCTGGTTTTAGAGTTTGCAGTGACTGGTATCTTGCTAGGAGAAAGGAGAAAGAGATTTGGATGCATACAAGGAAGGAGGCCACATGAGACTCGATACCGAGATAGCTATTCTACCATGAGCCAAGGAGCACCAGGTGCCACCAGAAGTGGGGACTTGAGAGGACAGATCTTGCATTAGAGCCTCCACAGGATACCTGGCCCTACGGATACCTTGGTTTCAGACATTTGGCCTCTGGAAATGCAACAGATCCATGTGTGCTGTTTTAAGCTGTCAACTTTGTGGTAACTTCCACTATGGTAACTCCAGGAAACTAAAATTCCTTACTCGGAAGACTTGCATGAAAGTAAAAAAATCTGTGTAACTTACTGGGAGTGCTGAGAACATCTGGCACATAGTATCCGTTGATGAATGTGCTGAGCAGTTTCTGCAACTAGAGAGGGCCCTGAGTTCTGTTCCCTTTCTCAGCCCACAGGTTCTTATGAAATGTTCACGTGGGAGGGACGCCATGTCCTTCCTTCCTGTCTCTCGGCCTCTTTCCTACAATGGTAGACAATCGAATGGCTTAGGAGTTGGAGATAAACCCAGATTTGTATAATCTGAGGCTGGTGAAGAATGGCCTCTAAAGAGGTCTACACTCTAATCCACGGGACCCATGACTATGTCACTTTTATGGGGAACACTGCAAATGTGGACTAGGTAAGGATCTCAAGGTGGGGTGGCTTTGCAGTTATCTCTGCGCCCCCACATTAACATCAGGGTCAGAGATGGGCGTGCAGGACCAGCGGAGTCTGGCAATGATGCACTAGAAGCTGATGAGGGATGTGACCTGCCCTGAGAAGCTGGAAAAGGGAAGGACATGGGACGTTTCTACAAGCTTACAGTCCCCTGAAACCCCACCTCAGAGTCCTCACTTCCAGAGCTACAGTGGAAACATTTCGTGCTCTTGAAGCCACCACGTGCTCCCCACAGCAGGAGCTGGAGATCAAGGAAAGCCCACACCTACCCTCTCCTCTAGAAAGCAAGGTGGTGACAGTACCGATCCCTGATTGCTTAGGGCACCAGGAAGGACAAGCAGGCACAGGATGGAGTCTCCCGGAGGTCTGTGTTCAAGGCCAGCTCACTCCGGAATTTGCTAGCAGGATGCTACAGGGGAATATCCTCAATGGAGATTATTCACTGGGGCTTCAGAAGAGCATGGTCACATGTCCTGTGCTCCATGGCCTGTCAATGCCAAGTTTTAGAACACAAATCTTCGTTTTATTCCCGCATCTAGGTCCATTCTGCTTCTGCCAACCCTTCAGCGGTCAGCCATGAGCTGGACCATGAGGGGCTTTGCTGGTAGACTGAGCTGAGAAATGATCTGTTTCAGAATCTCACACTTAGTACAGCCCAGAGCGGCTGAAGATTTCAAAACAGCTACTAGGGGTTGCCTGAAGGTCCTTCCAACTGTCACCATTGGGGGAAAAAACAGGCAGAAGAATACAGGGGAAGGTTAAATATACACAAATAATCAAGGGGGTATCCAGATACCCTGTAATTAGCATGTTGGGGGCTCAGTCTCTATCCTGTGCATGGGACTTGGTAAGGAACTGGTGTGAATGGCTGTTCTTTGCACGACCCATTTTCTGAGAAGGACCCAGTCCAGACTCCATGGTGTGACTGGGCCCAAGGAACAGCCACCAAGCAGATGACCTGGGAAGAGATACAAGATAAACTCACTCTACAAGATACCTGAGGAGGGGGAGGTAGGTCCCGCTGATGCCTGACTTGAGGCAGTTCATCTTCTATACTGCCAACACGATAATCTTTGCAAGACATAAATCTTTTAAAGACAAAGTCCTTTGCTTGAATCCCTTTAATGAGCTCCTGGCACATACTAATTAAATCTAAACCCTGGGCCTTCACTTCCTGATCCCACCCAACACACTTATCCCTTCCTTCCTTCCTAGTCAATGTCCTAGAGACAAAAATCCAACCTGCCACTCCCTGAACAGGCCTCAGGCTGAGCTGCTTTTCTGGCAGGAGAAGCCTCCTACCCCCATCTGCCCTTGGTTTAAATCCACCCGTGCTTCCAGGCCCAGTTTCAGATTTCCTTCCCCTCTGAAGCTGAGGGCAATCCTGGTGGTCCCTCCTCGACTTCCACTAACGCTCACACTACCCCAGCACTTCCTGGGAGCCAGACTCCGCCTTCAGTTTCATGGATATTACCTGGTCGAACCCTCTCAGCAGCCCCCAAGGTGGGTACTACCATCAACCCTGCTTTGACATAGAGAAGAATATGCAAGTTATTTACACAGAAGCCCAGACCCTGTTCCAAGCAAGGCAGCTTTAGGAGCTTTATTTTAATCTGCCGCTGCTATACCATTCAGAGTGCCAATATGGAAGTTAACGCTGCTTATTTCAAGAAGACCTCTTCTATACCCTGCTCAGTAAAGGACACCTCTGTCTGTGCCCAAGCCAGGTGTCTGCACACACTCACTCCCCCGTAACCTCAACACAAGAGTCCCTGTATTACGGGTGAAAGAGTTAGAACTCACCCCCGTTGGGCATCTCAGAAGTCCTTCACCCTCTGACCTCCAATCTTGTACCTACTGAGTGCCTGGGCCACAGGAAGAATCTAACTTGTTTGGGTGTCAACTCTACCCTTTGTGAGGTGTTGGGTCAAGAGAGAAAGACTACATCTTCCAGAAAAACAGTGGCCACCTTGATCTTTTATTTTTCATTTTAGGGCCCTATTTTTTAGCGTGCCTAATTCTCTAAGGGGAATTCAATTAATCACCAAGTCCTGTCAGCGCTCGGTTCCAAATAGCTCTCAAACTCTGGAACCTACCCACTTCTTCCCACTATCACACTAACCTAGCTCCAGTTTCTACAACCGCCTGCTGTCCCATCCGCCGGGTGCCAGCCATGCCTCACGTCCATCTTGCTTCAAATTGCACTCAGCGCTCGCTCTCCTGATGGAAGCTGGGCAGTGGCTCCTCACGACCCTTCTACCAAAATCCAACTTCCTGAACACAGTTTATGAGGCCTTCCCTCATCTGCCTTGTTGGCCATATCCCCTCATCTCCTGCCCACTCCCCCTGCTACCCCCCCCCATTGTTCATCCACACTCACCTTCAGGCCAGGAACTCATTATACTCTTTGCTGGTCTGTTCCCTCAGCCAGTTTCCCCTGCTGATCTCTGCCTACGCTTCAGGTTTGGCTGAGTTATCTCTTCCTCGTGAAACTTTCCCCAACCTTTCGCACTTGAGTTAGACGCTCTTTATGTGTCTCTGTGAATTCCTATGTCTTCTATGCGTATCCTTATTACACTCGATTTCATTCATCTCCCTTACTTCTTGAGAGTTTAGATTCATGTTCCCATGGCCCCAAGGCCTTCTATACCAAAATTACTCATCCATAGTACCCTTAGCCATGCCATTTTATAACACGCCCAACTAGATAGAATAAAATAATATATTTCCCTATCCTACTGATGTTAGGCTTGCCTGTGGAGCTTGCTTTAGCAATGGAACATCAGTAAACATGTAACTTAGTTTGGGGTCTTGTGCATCTGCTGCCTGACTTAACAAGAGTAGGTACTCAATGAGAGACATGTGGAACAGACCAGAGTCTCACCTGCAGCATGATGGAAACCTCTTGCTCCTCCCCAGAGCAGACAGGTGGAACCATGAGTGAGAAAAATTAATGTAAATATCTGTTCTTTAGGCCACTATCAAATGGGTAGTTGTTCAGTAGGTGGTGTTATTGAAACAGAAAACTCAAAAATAAACTGAGCTTTATCTACCATTAGACTGTAAACACTATTCGGAAACCACTGTGTCTCCTGATGGAACATTGGGCTTAGAACATGTGGGCACTCCATAAACACTGACAAGCAGATGTATGACTGAATGAGCGAACACTGGCCTCTGACATGCTTGTCTCTTACCTTGCACGTAAGTCCCTCAGAGCCGGGAATGGCGTCTGGCTTTCCTCACCATCAACTAGCCATCTCATTTCCCACACTGGGCTCTTGGTAGGATTTCAACAAATATTCACTGAAATTAGAGAATCTGAATTTTGTGGGCTGGCTTGGGAATCCATCCCCAACTTGTGACATGGTTTCTACGAGCAAATGCGCTCGTTGAGCCAAACAAACTTGCAAATGAACTTTTGGAACCCCGTCGGCTCATTGGTTCAGGATTGCTAGGTTTGTGGAAATCCATAACTGAACACATGCACTGTGCTTTGCAATATGCGAGAAGCTGAGAAACCGCTTCCAACCCCAAGATATTCAGCCTGAAAAAAAAATTCCCTTTCTACCCACGTACATAAATGTAGCGCAGGTTGAACTTGAGGTTCCCACAATAAAATACTAGACTTCAAAGACCTCATTGTTTACTTGTTTTTTATCTGCTTATCCTGGGTGCCTATTCTTAACACCAAATCAAAGCAGAATTAAGATCATTTTCGTGGCCCCCCCTTCCCAAATCCAATTTCTAGACATGTATTCAAGAAAGTTCAACCTTCTCAACACCGAAAAGAATTATTTTTCTAAATAAATCTGTGACATTTAAAATAAACACAGTGGGATGCTCCGCCATCATACAAAAGCATCCCCTTTAGCATTCTTAATTTTGAATGGTACTGAGAGCTCAACATGAGTCACAGATCTGAGGCATAGCTTCGTTTTATCTTTAGGCCAGAACCAAGCCAGCTGGGAACCAAGTGGGGTGAGGTAGCTATGAAGGGCCATAGACCATGACCCCAGAATGTTTGCTGATACATAAAGCTGTGGGTACTGCCTGCAAGTCACTCAACTTATCTCACTTGCTTAATATGTTTTTGGAACACACTATGTATGACAGGGTAGAAGGGGAGAGTGAATAAAGATATAGTGATGGGCCACAAAGAACACAAAACAGTAATGTAATCAGAAGCAGGGGGGCAGTGGGACAATGGTCTATACCCTGTCAATTGTATTTTAATAAAATGCTGATTGGCCAGTAGCCAGGCAGGAAGTAGAGGTAGGGCAACCAGGCAGGAAGTAGAGGTGGGACAACAAGAATTCTGGGAAGATGGAAGTTTCAGTCTGCAGTCGTCACCCAGACACAGAGCAAGCAAGATGTGACTGCCTCATTGAAAAAGGTACCAAGCCACGTGGCTAACATAGACAAGAGTTGTGGGCTAATGTCAAGTTATAGGAGTTAATAAGAAGCCTGAGATACTAGGCTAATCAGTTTATAATTAATGTAGACCTCAGTGTGATTTTTTGGGGGACTTAATGACCGCGGGAACTGAGCAGGACAGAAACCTCGGTCAATAGTAGGGGGTGGTTATCTGACGATACTGGGTAGTCGGGTAGAAATCGGTATTTATTCTAGGACCAGACAGCAAAGAACAAGCTAACATGGGGGAGAGTATGCTAAGATGCAGAAATCAGAAGTTCAGGTGCAGACCCCGGGTAGGCAGGAACACTACTGGAATATTCTCGAATCAGAAAGACAATCAATGAGGCTAAGGTGACCACGGAGAAAGCGGCATGTGAGATGTCAGAACTGCGGATCACAGAGTGCCTTGTCTGCAGGAGGGGATCTGGCTGAGTTGGAGGAGGGAGAGCCACTAGAGCCAACTAATCTGGAGGACACCACCTGGTGCAGAGTCTTAAAGGATTGTTCCTATTGGGTGAGGGAGCAAGGGAAGAAGCAGGGGAAACAGAAAAGATACCTGACAGCTAACCGCTAAGGATGGCCTGGGGTCCTTATCCAGTTCTCCAACAGCCCCTTTTACCTGGCTTACTGTTCTCTCTTGGGGGTGGTAGCTTCCCCACATCCCTCTAAATGGCTTTCTCTCACCAAGCATAGGTGGTATACCTGGGCCTAACTGCCTCTTCAGCATGATTCTCTTTCTGACCACCTCCCAGAGTTGAGGCTCATGTTATCCACAGATACTATCTTTGACCCCTCCTCGTGTACAGTGTCCACCCTCACCCGCAATAGTACTACTTACCTTTATTTCTTGCCTACTTCATCCCTCCCTCTTCAGCATTGAGCCTATCCTTGTTCTGAATGCCTGAGACTGTCACACAGATGGCTGATTCATCTAATAGTCCGATGACCACCATAGGTCCCTGACTGTTCTTTGCCCAATAATCTTGTTCTCCACCTCAACCTGCATGACCTTATCATGCCCAGTAACTCCACATCTCTGTCACCTCAACTTTAAGCCACACACAATCCGGCCAGTACCCTCTTCCCACTTTTCCAATGGACAGGTCCAGAGCATGGATCTTACCACCCTCTCATGTCTCTTACCCATAGTGTGTCCCTGTCTCCCTCCTTCACACACAGGAGTCCCTCGTGACACACAGCAATGTCTAGAGTGGCACCAGTCACCCTTTGTGTACTTGTCCCCACACTCTGGCTAAACTGAACCTTATGCTGCCCTAAAATGACAGCCCCAGAGCTAGACTAGACTTGAGTGAAGCAAAACCACGCTTCTGTTTCAAAGGCCAGATCATAAGCCCCAGGTGGACCCCAAGAATGCAAAACACCCACACTCTATTTTCTTAGGTCTTTGCCTGAGCTCCTGTGTGCTTCTTGCTCGCCTTGTTTCCAACCCTCCGGGGCCCCCTCTCCACAGGCCCATCCCAGCACCTTGATTCTCCTGGTCTGAGGTCATGAAGGATGCACAGGGCATGTGTCTACCCCTACCAGCTCTGGGGTCCAGGCTCTGCAGCTTCCTTCCCTGCCTGGTCTGATGAGGCTGCCTTCCCCACTGACATATTAGGTCACATTTCCTATCGTCTGCTGAAAAACAGCACACAACAACTCTTGTTCTCTTCCTTTCTTTTGGAATCTTCTCAACAACACTGAAAAGCACTGGTGTGGGGTGGTGTGTGTGTATGTATATGTGTGTGTGTGTTATCTGTGTCTGTGTGCATGCTTGCTTTGTGTGTGTATATGTGTGTTTGTGTGTGCATGCTTGCTTGTGTCTGTGTATGTGTGTATCTGTGTCTGTGTGCATGCTTACTTTGTGTGTGTGTGTGTGTGTATCTGTGTCTGTGTGCATGCTTGCTTTGTGTGTGTTTGTGTGTGTATGCGTGTGTGTGTGTGTGTGTATGTGTGGTCTCTCACTGAACTTAGAGCTCACTAATTTGGCTACACTATATGACCAATGGACTTGCAGGAATCCTCCTGCCTCTGCTTTTCCAACATTAGGGTTACAGGCACACTCTAGCATGGCTGACTTTTTAGGTAGGTGCCAGAGATCAAAACTTGGACCCTCATGCTTTCATGGCAAGCACTGTAGAGACTGACTGGGCTGCCATCTCTTCAGCCCCAGACACCATTATTTTATGCACCTTTTAAAGCCCTAAACTTGGACTGATGAGTTGGCTTGGCAGGTGCCTTTACCTTCCAGACTTAACAACCTGAGGTCGGTCCCCGAGACCCATATGGTAGAAGAGTGCCAACTCCCACGAGCTGTCCTCTGACCTCTACACACGTGCTATGGCACATGCATCACTCCACTCCAATTAAAATATAATGAAAAACAATGTTTTAGAACCCTAAACTCTCTGGACTCTACTTTCTGCTCCAGAATCTGCTCCATCTCTCCTCTGCCATTCCTCCTAACACCCCGAGAAGCCGTCCTGCTCACTGCCCATTCATTGTCTTTTTGCATCACTCCAAGCCCAGGCCTCTGTCACAACCACCGGTGCCGTGTGCTAAGTCCAGTGGCTCCGTTCTCTCTTGGACAGGAGCCGGCAGCGTGCACTGTCCTCCTTTCCTTTTCCTTGCCTGGCAACAGAATCTTCCCCTAGGAGCTTCCTCTCCCCTTTCTGATACTTCATTGTTTTTCTCCTAATTCTGTTTCTCCTTGACCCTAAACATCAAGGCACTCCAGGGCTCAGCTCTTGAACATCTCCTCTTTTCAGCCAGCATTCCCTCCCTACTCTGACCTTAAGGCTTCTGTAAGTACCATCAAAATACAACCAACTCCAAATTTCTATTCCCGGCTCAGGCATCTCCCATCAACTCCTGACCCAAGCTTGTTGAGCAAGCAGACCCTACCTCCATGCAGCTTTTAATCATCGCCACTGTCACCAACCGCCCATGAATAGGTTCCTGCCTGGAGCTCTCTCTCCACAGACACCCAGAGAAGCTGCATAAATGGAGTGGATCTAAAAAAACCTACAGCAACCACACAATACTGGCTGTGACCAGTTAATTTCTTTATGTCTACTCTCGGGCATGTGATGAGAAGAAAGGGCTCCCACCAATTACAATTATTCATGAGAATTTCCTTGGCCCTGCTTCTTTTGTCTGCCAGAGACTCTCAGGGAAAAGAGCCCCACAAGGAGGTGCGACAGAGGAGGGGGAACTTGCTTGTCTTGCAGCAGCTCAGATTGTGGCTTCCTCCACGAACTCTTAATTCATCCCATCTCCATATTTTTAGCCTGTTTCCTGAGCCTCTCCCTTACATCATAACCACCCCTCTCCATTCATGCCTCCTGCTTCCCCCATTAGCTTCCTAATTCACTTCTCTATCGTCTTCATCCCCCCAACTGCCCCTTTGCTCTGCCTTCAGCCTCTCTCTACCTGCTCCACTGTTTTTTTTTAAATCTATTTCACCTTTTAAAACTGAAAGCACCAATCTGACAGCC
>LOEQ01000458.1:197161-207691 GCA_001685075.1 Bramus lutescens | reverse complement strand
ACAGCCTGGTCTACAAGAGCTAGTTCCAGGACAGGCTCCAAAGCTACAGAGAAACCCTGTCTCAAAAAAATCAAAACCAAAACCAAAACAAGAACCATTTTATTGTATCATAGGCATCATAACTAATCTAAAGATAATTTAATGTATATGGGAGGAATGTATACAGGCTATATGCAAAATTCTGAAGGATCTGAGCATCCGCAGATTTTGGTGTCTTGAGGGCTTTGTGGAATTAATCCCCAGAAGATGTCAAGAGAACAGTATTCCTAGACTCCCCTGTGGCTGAGACTCTTGCCAAGTCTGGGGTGGAGTCTTGGAGACTGTATTATAAGAACCTTCTCAGGTGAGTCTTACCAAAGCCATGTTTCTGATCTGTGGATAACTATTTCCATGGGGATCACAGAGCCAGGTCACCTGATTTTCACTTGGGGACAAGTCAATATTGTCAGTGGCACTATGGAAACGAGCATCCAGGAATAGCAGTGGTTCTGCCCCAGGATGATCAGCATGAATGCGCCAAGGGATGCAGAAATGAAGTGGTAGTTAGGGTATCTCCATCACTTCGGCTCCTGGCTCAGTGACTCACACCCATTCCAGGGTGTGAAACAGGAGGAGACAGGGCTGAAGGTGCAGTTTAATAGTCAAGCCCTTGTCTAGCATGCTCAAAGTGCTGGGTTTGATTCCCAAAACTACAAAAAAAGAAAAAAATGAAACAAGCAAAAAGAAAGAGAGGGGGGATTAAAATCATTCAAGAGAGAGAGAGAGAGAGAGAGAGAGAGAGAGAGAGAGAATGAATGAGAATGTCTTTCCCATTCATCAGTCAACAGTGCAGGGCAGATCCAGGCAGCAAGCAGAGGTGGGTGGCAAACATGGAGTGCCCAAGTGTTGCCTGGCACATTTTCTGAAGGCACAATTGCACAGCGGGTAGTGAGAAAACTTGTGGAACTCATTATCCTGGGAAGCTGTGCATGCTGGGAAGTACAAATAGAGGAAAGGAGAGTTCTAGAAGGAGTTTGTGGTGAAAATGGGGCATATTCCGAGGAGGAGCCCTCAGGTCCAGGCTGATTCGTGCAGGATCACTGTGCCCTCTTCCTTCCCAGTCCCCGGTGCTGCTGACAAGACGCAGCCGGCAGACCACAAGTCTGAGCCAGAATTAACTGGAGTGTGGATATTTACTTCCTTGTAGCTCACAAAATATCTTTTTAATTCTGAGGGATTTTTATCAAGTGCCACATAATCTCTCTAACCTTGTTTTGTCATCTGTAAAAAACGGCACCAGTACAGAGCCGACTTTACGGGGTTATTAAAAGTAGAGTGCAAAGCATACTAAATAATTTGTGTCATAAGTCCCAGCTATTGCTATTATGGGAGAAAACGGTGCCATGGTCCAGCAAACATGAACCCGCTAGGCTGAAAGAGTCAGTAAGTTTCCTTAGCACGGGCATGTGTGAGCCTTCAAATGTGCCCAGCACCATGACACTGTAGAGTCTTTGATCTAGAACATTCTTCAAGAATGACCATTTAGTATATTTAAGCACAAATGTAATAACTGTGTAATTATGGGCACATGTTGAAACCATCCTACAGATTTCTCATGGCTTTTAAAATATCTTTTTAGGGGTGACAAAAGAAATTCTTTGCATTTGGTTTCTCTGGTGATCATAAATTGCGCAGCCACAGTCAACTAGTAGGGTTTTTTTAAGTTTTTTTTTTTTTTGGAGACAGAACTCATTATCTAGCCCAAGTTTAATTTGCAATTTGCAATCCTCCTGCCTCTGCCTCCTAAGTACTATGATTCCAAGGGTGCTCTACCATGGTTGGCTAAGTAATAGAACTTCTTGCAATAATGCTAAAGTGAAGATTATGGAGACAGTAAGTTTTGACACCCCCTTGAAAACCGTCTCGAAGGCCTTCAGGCTTAAGTGATTCGGGATTGGAAGTCTTTATTTTCTAGGAAGTGAAGATCTGTGAACTACTGGTCTGTTCACAGTGGTCTTTAGCCCACAGCACTGGGTTTTGGAGTTCTGGAAGTGTCTTTGTGGGCATTGATGGGAATTTATGAGCTAGTTGCAATATTTCAAAAAGCAAAATGGGAAAACATGCACAGATTAAACCAGACTTCCAGTATCTTTGCTCTGGGGCATTGGAATTGTATCAGCTCTGCATGGCAGCACAGGCAGTCCCCAGGCTGGCAGCTTTGAGATGTCCTTGATAAATAAAGCCTGGGAATAAGAATAGTTACTTAATAAACACAATTTGTTGAATGGACAAAAGTCTTTCAAATATGGGATACCAGGGAAGAGACATAAGAAAGAGTGTTTGAATGTCAAAGCGAGCCCGCACAGAAGGCTGTGGAAGGTGAAGCAGGCGGTGGGAGGTTCCGACGTGACCATCCTAACGTCATCATTGGCTATCAGGGGCTTTTCAAACTGCAAAGAGCAATGTGGCCTTTTTAAGAGTACTTGATACTGTCGCCCCTACCCTGACTCAAAAAGCACACGAAGGACAGTCATTGCCCTCCTCCTGAGAATGACTGAAAGAGACATGAGAAATGGGGGAAGGGCACCTGCGACATCCTTTACATAATCACCTTCCTCATGCGTAGTGTGTTCAAAGGGTCATGGGTCAAAGCTATCAGGCCAGGATAGTCTATCTTCCACAAGTTTGGAATTTAGCGTCATTTTGCATGGGCTTCAGAATTAGAGCAAATTTTGAGTTCTAGCCCCCTTGAAGATACATACAGACACACATATACATATTATATATGTATGTACAGGTATATCATTGATACACACATTATATATGTATTTGTATACATACAATACAAGTGCATATATGCATCATGCATGTATACATACACACATCATATATGTATATATGTATATCCATACATATGTATAATTTATATATACAAACATTTTTATATACACAAACATTACACACACATATATACATACATATACATATATATATATAAAATCTTCTGAAACTACTTAACTGTTAAAAGCCTTAGACTTTTCAAATGTAAGCTGAGTAAGAATTTTATTAACACATTCCATTAGTATTATTTATTATATCCATGTGCATATGCATACACAACTCTGGGCACATATAGAAAGACCATACAAAGAATGATGACTCAGATGTTCTAAGAACTCAGTTTCAAATTGTGTTTCCTTTTATTAAAGATGGACAAAACGTTGAAAGGGTATTGCTTTTATTTCAGTAAGCGGAAACAAGAAAAACTAAAACGTCCAGATAAATTAAGAGTGTGTGAAGGGGGGTTCGTGACATAGATTTCCTGGTTCATGAATGTGTATGAGATTGTGGCCTGATATTAACCCCAAGCTCCAAAGCCAGTCCCATTGGGCATACTCAGAAATGCATCTAACCATTCAGTGCCCACACAATAAATGTGTAAATTCAGTTACTTTGCTGATTATGTGCCCATTTGCAAGCACCTCCCTCCCCGAAAAATCTGGCACTGTAAATATAGCCAATAATAAAATTGTCTAAATGGATAATATTTCTCGCTTAGTTACTGATGACAGTTCGTACGGATTTTAATTCCATGCCCATGACCCTCTGTAGGTTTCCTCAAAGCCTGCAGCGGTGTTTCAACCTGGTGGCTCCAAGTAAAAGCTTTGCCACTGGACAATGACATACATGAACTAAGTCCTGCTCATAAGTCAGAAGCAGTAAGCAGCATCTTCGCCTACCTCTTTCCCAGCAGTTAGGTAGATGTAAATGTCCTTCACGGGGTGAGGAACGATCTTGTAGAACACAGGTGTTTCTTCTTTGATTTCATAAATCACCTCCGGACAATTTGAAGTCAAATTCTCCCCAAGAACGACCTTTTGATTTTCAAAAAGAAGTATAAGTTCTGTTTAGTATTCTGAATATCAGTGCCATTGCTTACCCCTGAAGTCACATCCTTCCCTACTCATGCACCATCGGCCAGCACACCCCTACTCTGAAAAGCCCAGCACTGGAAATACAGCCGATCATCAAGTTGACTAGCTGGGCGGTGGTGGCATCACACCTTTAATCCCAACACTCAGGAGGCAGGGGTGACAGATCTCTGTGACTTTGAGGCTAGCCTGGTCCAGAAAGAGAGTTTCAGGACAGCCAGGGCAATTAGACAGAAAAAGTCAGTCTTGAACAAATAAAAATAAAAATAAAATAAAAGTGTCTAAATATTTTTTGCTTCATATATATGTTATATATATATATATATATATGTATAGCTAGGTTAGAGAATAATTCCTTAATCATCCTCTCATGACTCCATCTTTGACAAGGCTGACAATACCAAGTAGAGCATACCTGTTTGGGCAGGACACAAAAGTCACCAAAACTTCACTGACAGCCACTCTTCAGTTCTGGGACAGTATTCTCACACGTGGAAGCTTGTTTCCATTATTTTCTGACCAGACTTGGCTGGACCAGAAACCACAAGTGACTGCTTCCTGAGTATCACACCAAGCATGTGACCTTGAAGCCAAGGCCCCTGTCTGCTTAACATATGTTTGCATGGGTTAATCTGTGGCTCCTCCATGGTTCCACACAGTCATGCATTTTAAAGTAACCCCGACAAGTTCACTGGGATAGACAAGTGTGTATGTGTTTACATTTAAAATAGAAGCAGGTGTGAATCAGTATTCTGTAGTTTGGCAATTGAGACACCTGAGTGTCATTCATCTTCAGACAACAAACATTTACGAATCGCCTCTACACTGTTTGGGGTTAAGGAAAATAACCGTGAACACAATGAGCTTATGGGGCAGAGTAGATCAGGGAAAGAAATTCCCCCTCATGAAATGTATGCTGCATGGGGGAGGGGTGGAGGATGGACAGCAGTCTCCTCGATAAACCTGGAATAATATTTATATAATACTGGTACAGGAATTCTGTCACTACTCTGCTAGCCAATTGAGAGGATTTAAGCCTGGATAACTTAAATGTATTTAATAGATCATGGTCCTTTAACCTTCCTGAGATTTACTGCATACGACACTTGATATGTTTATGCTTTCTGAAATGAACAATAAACATTCCTGATTGTGATCTCTAAAGTCTCCAAAAGGATGATGGGGTTCTGCAATGACACCCAGATTGTGATAACACCGCTAACTACCCAAAGATCGGTTTTGTACTACAAACTGCTCAGGACGATTCCAAGGGTCCCCTAGAGATGCCATCACCCCCTAGACATCAGGAAGTAATTTTAAGAACATGATACCCACATTCCCAAGAGATGGGATGGATGGATTTTGTTCTTCCACTGTGTTACAGATATTTGTCATCGTGTGTGTGTGTGTGTGTGAGAGAGAGAGAGTGAGAGAGAGAGAGAGAGAGAGAGAGAGAGAGTGTGTGGGTGGTTTTGTGGTATGGTCAAAAGGGGGGGAATAGATATGATTTTTAAAAAGTATATTATCAAATCTACGTTCAAAGTAAAAAAGCTACTACTAGTTTTAAATAATTTACATTCGTATGGATTTTTGTATATTGATATAAATTTAATGTTTTTTGTTAATACTGTTATGATTCTACTATTGTTTAAAATATGTTGTATATAGTTACAAATTTGAAGTTATTGTCCTTTATACTGTACATCTGTTTCTATTTTTGCTTAAGGTATTACCTATATAGCTCATACCTATACAGCTTACTTAATTATGCAATGTGAAATTTTAGTCCTTAAAAGCTATTTAGGATAATAAAGAAATACAGGTTAATAGTCACCCCTAACTATAAAACTTGTAGTCATGTTAGTTAGGTTTTCTAGGTATACAGAGTTATATTCAGATAGATAGTTAATCTTAAAATACTTCAAAGACCTACAGAATATGGCATTTAAAATGTTTAATAACTTAGACTTTTCATGACATGAGACATGTCTGCTCCTGGCAGCATGATCTACTTCTAATGAAAATGATGGGCATCAAAGAAATGACATATGGAGTCTGCTTTCTTTGAGGCATAAACTAGCCATTAAGGCAAGAAACTGCCCTTGCCTAGACTCCTGACAATACACTGTCCAAACTGGACAACCAGGACACAAAGAAAGGCAACTGCTGAACTTTGCACAAACAGGGTGGTCCTTCAAAATTTCCTGCTTCTGAAAAAGCCTGTCAGACAGTCTAGGCATGTAGGTCAAAGGTGGATGTCCCAACATTGCAGAGGAGCCTTGGGTAACTATCCAGGCAACCAGCTGTTTCTGTCCTTTCTTACACTTTTTGGAAGTTGCTTGCTTGCACTTCCTGCTTACTCAGATAATATTTTCTTCTCAGGTCTTTGATGGGGTTGAAGACTCGACAGTTACAATTGTAGTTCTCTGGAATCCTGGCAAAAAGGCATATATTAGGTACAAAACGTTTAACTCTTCAGGAGAGGATAGCTAATGGAGAAATCTCTATAAATTTGCCAATTACTTAGGGACTAGACATTGAGAATGTATTTCTCACTTTATAATTGTTCTAGTTGTATGTAGTTTCAATTTTGTTAAGGTTATTACCTTTCATTTCCTTTTCAATACTTGGTAATAATTCTTATATATAGTTTTACTATGCTAGATTTAAGACCCTTCCTTCTTAATTAGACAAAAAGGGGGAAATGTTACAAGAATTCTGTCACTAATCCACTAGCCAATTGAGAGGAGCGTTTGGTCCAAGATGAAGGGTTTTCTTTGGGGATGGATGTGACCAAGGAAGAGGCTCCCTTTTCCAAGCAAAGTACAAGTGACAGAAGGTAAAGCATCATCTTGTGACTCAGTTCAGATTCCCCATTTGCCCTTTAATATTTGTGCAGAGATTTTCCTTGATAATAAATGTAAAGAAATCACTTAACAATACAGTTGAAAGTAATGAGTAAGATAATTTAAAGTGGAAAAGGAGAACACAGGCTCATGGTAGGTTTTTAAGGACAGTGACACTGACTCAGAATCCTACAAGAGTCATTCAGGTTCTGGATGAAACTTGTCTCTTATTTTATGTTATGTGTGTGGGTCTTTTGTCCGTATGGATATCTGGGCACCATATATATGCCCTGTGCTCACAGAAGCCAGAAGCAGGCACTGGATCTCTTGGGACAAGAGTTACAAACAGTTGTGAGCTACCATGCGGGTGCTGGGCATTGAACAAGGGTCCTCTGGAAGAGCAGCCAGTGCTCTTAACTGCTGAGCTATCTCTCCAGCTCGAAATGTGTTTGTTGTGGATTTTCTGTGTTTCGTTTAAATAGGCCCAGTCGGTGCAAAGTCCCTGAAGTAGGAGAGACCAGTATGGTGTGAGTAGAGCAAGGTGGAGAAGGGTGATCATTGAAATAATGAGATAAAGGGGAGGGCATTGATTCTTCTGCCTGCGTAGATCCTGCCTTTCCCTCTACAGGGAGAGAAGATGCCATTGAGGACTTGGAACAGAAGTGCGACAAGGCAATGAGGTAGGGCCCACGTGTGCAGAAAGTCAGATGAGACTGCGGATGGGGACACTGGGTTAGACCTGGCTTTACCATTAAGTGGCTGTACCACTTTGAACTAATAACTTATTTAACCTCCCAGACTACCATTTCCTCTTCTATAAACTGGGATCAATAATGCCTTGCTTTGTAGGTTATGTTAAGAACCAAATAAGAATCATGAGGTATTTACCACATAATTGGTACCCAGTGCATAATAACCTATGGCTAGATTGCTGGTTCCCTTTGGGTAGGGACCATGTTCTAACCATCCTCACATCGGTTTATCCACCGAGTGTAGTACTGTAGAAAGTGATGGCGTCAGCTTTCTTGCCAGTTGGCGACATCCAGATAGATCACCTAAATTCACACTTTTATTAAAAGCTTTTTAACTATTTTTCTGTGTGTTTGGGGGCAGGGTGAGGGTGTGGATATGTGAGTATGGGGGGGGTCAGAGGACAACTTGTAAGAGAAGGCTCTTTCCTTCCTATGTGGGTCCCAGGCATTGAACTCAGGTTGCCAGATCTAGCAGCAAGCTCTCTTACCCACTGTGCCATCTCATAGGCCCAATGCTCACATTTTAACCAAAGTGGATGTTAGTTATGTGGTGTATGTGTATTGAGAAGAAAAAAATATCAACACCTAAGATTCATTCTGGACAAACATACACTCACGTATCTATTAACAGTAACATGCTATCCCAGCATAGCCTAAGCACCTTGGCAATTGCCATTTCATTTTTAGTTTTATCAGCGGAGCACAGAGAGCAGTTCCTGTTACCACTTCCGAGTCCCCAATAGATTTGGTGCAGCTAATCGCCAGTCTACTCAGCAAAGGTGGCAACAGCTCAGTCAAAGTCAATCTCACTAACCAGATATACTAAATATTACTCTTTAGAAATCCCCCATTCAGATAGCAGCAGTGAGGTCTCAGAGAAGTGGGGAAGAACTGTGGCTCATTGGGAAGCGGCTCCAGGGCCCTGCTTTGCAAGGTGGTAGCCACTAACCACACAGGGCTGTTTAAAGTCAGCTGAAATTTCAATTTCACCCTCAGTCTGGCCATATTTCAAGGACTCAGGAGTCACCCACAGCTAGTGCCGCTGTACTGGCAAGTGCAGACATGAAATATTTCTGTCGGCATAGAAAGTTCTCCTCAACAAGGCTGCCCTACAGAAAAGAGGTAAAGTGGCTGGAACCAAGGGGGCGGGCAGGCACTGAGCCCGTAAGTGGTAAACTTGCCAGGACTTTCCTAACTTGTAACTAACTCAATAGCTACCCTGTGACTGAGCTCAGAATTTAAGCAGCTGCCGTGGTTCTGGAAAGGGTGGTTTAGAAGTAAAGAGAGGAAGCTTCTTAGATCACAACAAAAAGGCGGACAGAAAGATGCTCACATAAGCCTCAGGAACGGTTGCTGCTTGAGTCCTGCTTGAGGAAGACAATCCCATCAAACATATCCCTCCTTCGGGAAAGCCCCATGTCACTTTCTCAGTATTAACACTCCACCAGCGCCAAATCAAATCTGCCATGCTAACATCCACATAGCTGAGGAAGAAGTCATAGAGTAAGCTAAGTGACGGCAAAGCAAACACGAAAACCCACAATGGGAGTCACTGTAGGACCCAGAACCTAGCTTTTCAGTAAGACAGTGGGAAAGAATACTGTGTGCATGTGTGTGTGAATGTGTGCCAATGTGTGCCAATGTGTGCATATGTATGTGAGTGTGCAAGTTTGAGTGTGTGCATGTGTGTGTGCATGTGTGTACATATGTATTGTGTGAATGTGTGCCAAGGTGTGCGTGTGTGTATGTGTGTGCAAGTGTGTGTGTGTGTGTCTCTCTCGGAGGGGCTGCTTTAGGTAAGAGGCAACCAAATGTGTTCCAGACACCAATTTGAACCAAATAATTTTAAGTGTATCTAATCAATTGTGAAATTTCAGCCACATTCAGTACATAATCCTAAGGAATTACAGATAATTTTGTGAACTGTGATAATGACATTATAGTCACAGTTGGGAATATGATAATAATTTTTCAGGGAGGCATAATGAAATACATTGGGGTAAATATCAGTGTCTCGAATTTGCTTTAAAATAAGAAGAGACATAAAATAATTTAGAAAAGACTCCATCACTCATCTGTGCTCGGTGAGTCGGGAGCCGCGCAGCAGCTTTGGCAGGATCTCGTGCCATCGACTCCCGCAGCACAGCTGGTGTAGATAGGAGGGGTGTGACACAAAGCTGTTTCCTTGACACCTTGAAGATGACGCACCAGCATCCTTCAACATTCCCAATTAAAGCAGGGAAGCCTTTCTTTCTAAAAAAACAACAGTGTTACCAGGTATGCTTTGCCAGGGTTTACCGATAATTTCCTAAACAAGCTCCCCTTGGCATGGCCTGCTCGCCATCGATGCTGGGTGTGAACAGGCATGTGTCCAGGATGGTGGAATTCAGATCCATCTAGAAGGCAATCTAGCATCAGTCATGAAAATTATGAAGCATGTATTCTTGGACCCTGAAGTCTGTGTGTCATATGTGTTGACATATGTTCATTGTAGCATCCTGTTAGAAGTAAAATCCTAAAACTACTTAAATAATAATAATTGGAAATTATGTAAACAACAAGGTTCTATGAACAATAGTACAAAAATTGGAATATGTAAACAGTAGTGTGAAAACAAGAGTGCTCTTGAGCCATCAAAATAACTAGAGAGTGCGTTTATTGTTCATATAGTATTTTAACATGTTATAGTAAACATATATTCATGTAAATACAACTGTTTCAATATACATATATAATGTGTTATATGTTCAACAAAAATGTGGGGGAGGAAAGGCTAGCCCCATTTTGCTTGTAGATATCTGTAAGCTCTTGTTAGAAAACTGCCCATGAAATTTCTCTTATTGGTTACACTGGGAATCTGGAATGGGAAGTTAGGAATGAATGGTTTCCATTGTCTATATACTCCCTCAGTTCTTGAAAGTTTTAAACAATATCCACGAGTTATCTTTAGAAATAAAGACACAATATAAAGACCTCAACAAAAAGCCAGCCACACTGAACCTCATAGAAGAGAAAGTGGGA
>LOEQ01000458.1:181641-196501 GCA_001685075.1 Bramus lutescens | reverse complement strand
GGAGCATGGGGACCTTGGGGGAGGGTTGAAGGGGGGAGGGGAGAGGCAGGGAAAAGAGCAGAGAAAAATGTAGAACTCAATAAAAATCATAAAAAAGAAGAAATAAAGACACGAGGTCAGGTATGGTGGCACACACCATTAATTCCAGTATTAGAGAGGCAGATCTTTGAAGTTTGAGGCTAGCCTAGTCTACATAGGGCATTCCAGGCCAACCAGGACTACACAGTGAAATTCTGTCTCAAAAATAATAAATAAATAAATAAATGGGCTTAAAGTATAATAATTTTTGAAGAAAACTGTTCTTCCCGGTAAGCCACCACCTCGTGGTGCTACACAGATTATTAGAAATGGGTTAACCAAGATGTGAGAGTTAGCCAAAAAGAGGCCAGAACTATTGGGCCAGGCAGTGCTTACATGAATACAATTTGTGTGTTATTTCCAGTGTAAAGCTAGCCGTGCGGGACGAAAAGCAGGCCAGCCTGCTGCTCCTATCACTACATCTCCCGACATCTCCCAGCCCAGCCAGGCCAGGGGTACAGGGGGACCTCAGGGACTTTCAATTGCAGAGTGCATGAGAGGAAAAAACAACAGAGACGAGAGCAAGGGAGACATTCCTCCTTGTGCGTCTGGAAAAAGAAGAGGCTCAGAGATGCAGTGCAGGAAGCAACCATGAGTCACAGAGACCCAAAATGAGTGGAATTTTGCATACGAGAAACCTTATCCAATGCACACAACACTCCACTAGGGCATGATGCGGATTTTTATTTATTGCCTCCAGCATACAACCTTAATATAGATCTAATCTGAAGTCACTCTGTGCCTCCTCCGTGGATATTCTTACATCCTCCTCATCATCCAGCCTGACCTCCAAGAAGCTCTCCTGGATCACCTGCCTCTCCACTGGGCCCACTGTCTGTCTTTCTCCATCCCTCTTGGCTTCTTCTCAGGATGACACAACTTTAGCCTTGGGTAATTAACTTGTTTGTTTTCTGCCTTTGCTCCCCTACGCACTTAGCAGACTTCTCTCTTTGGTTAACTTTCGTAGCTGCTGTTTTGAGATAGGTGTCTCACTATGTGACCCTGGCTGTCCTGGAACTCCCTATGAATACCAGGCTGACCTCTAACTCACAGAGATCCTCCTGCCTCTACCTCCCAAGGGCTAGGATTAACATACACAGCTCTTTTGAATCATCTTCATATCCAAGTAATCAGAACAGTGCCTGGTATAGAACAGGCTGCAGGAAAATATTAAATGAAACGCTACTCTCTTAGCACTCAAGATTTTGTAAAGCTCATCCCATTCTTCCAGCCAAGGCCTGTGTAGAAAACAAATGTTCCCTGATGGAGAATTTCAGTTCATGTCAACACGCTGTTTCTCTTGACATCTTCCTGAAGCCTCATGGTAGGCTATTAACTAGCCCTGGGATTTTTTGTTGCATGCAAAAAAAAAAAAAATCCCAGCCATGCTGCTAAAATTAAACGAGCAGAGAATTCCACACCACACAGTCACAGGACAGCTCCGTGCCACATGGTAAGAAAATGAAGGGGGGGGGGCAACTAAGCAAAACACCATTTCTTTGTTTCTTTCTGATTGTTGTGAGATTGAAAAGCCATGTCCAAAAAGCTAAGATGTCTTAAGCCAAACTTTTCTTATTTCTCCTTCTCTGAAGAAGAAATGAGCTTATCTGTAGAAGGGTAAATGAGCCAATTGTCTTGTTTATTCTTCCAATCAAATCGTTTTTGAGAAACACTGGGAAGGAAACTGCCCTGCACACACAAAGCAATTATCTAATGCTGTGTCATAGGCCTTTGTAGTTTGGAATAATACTGCTAATGCATGAAGATGCTGGGTCTCTCTCTCCTTTCCAGTCTACTTGGTTCCCAATATGTAGTTAGGAAGTACAAGTCCATGGCCTGAACTCTGAATTCCAGACTTGTGTATTACTTGAGAGTCACCGTTCCAAGTCATGGAGCCCTGACTCATGAGCCCGGAGGTGTGAAACGGAGTGAGCTTGAAATAAGCTTCATATGACATTCTACACAGCCAACCACGGAGCCCATTTTCAAGCTTGACACTTCCTGTGGTTTCTACTATCTGGCCCATTACCTTTGCTCAGTCCTCCCCTTCCCCCACCAGCTCCAGGCCTGTCCCAGGTTTGTTTTTTTTTTATTCTTCTTCTATTTTTACATTCTGTGGAAGTACAGTAAAATATTACATTTTTAAAAACTTTCTCTTATGTTCACTTGAGAACCTTACTAGCCAGAAGTCCAGCAAGATTCTTCGGGAATTTCTAGCTGAATGCTGAATGCTGGAATTGACTTGATTTGACTCCATGGTCTGGAAAAAGGAAAAGTCATTTGTAGGAACAGAGTATTCGTCAGTACTGGCACCCTCTCCAGTTCTGATGCAGCAAATGAGAAATACCCTTTTGCTGTTTACACGGGCAGAGTATAACACAGCTTCCTGTGCCTGGTACCCCTACCTCAGCACCAGGAAATCTGGGAAACTCTAGTTCTCCTATCAGGGGTCAAACAATATGAGCACAGAATGTTTACTGAGGAAAAGCCAAGTTCTACTGGGGGTGCAGAGGTCACTGATAGCCCTAAGAAGAAGGGGCTCATCCCTCAGCTGCCAGAAACAGTCGTCCCCAAATAGGAACAAACTGAAAACCGCAGAAACCATAGCCCCCTTCTCAGAAAACCTCAAACATTGGCATCTTGGGTTTGGCCCAGATACCTCAATATCAGAAAAGTTCACAGCTCGTCCCAAGCACTCTGTCAAGCTCTACAGATTACGTTTAAACTGTAAATGCAGTTTTGCTGGAGGATAAAAGCTTGGACTCTGGGGAAAGATCTTTCCCCATTCAAATCACCTTGAACTGGCTACCTAACGGCCCTAAAGCCCCAGGATTTCTCACTGATGAAGTGGGGATGGCCATGGTATTGACTCCTAAGGATTAAGTGAATTAACCCATGCAGATACCGATTCAAGGAGGGAGGTGTGTAGTCAAAGTTCAGAAATGGTGGCTATTATTATTTCTCACCTGCTACCTCTACCTTCTTATCTTTTATGCTTGTAAGAAAGGGTAATGGGCATGCAGAAAGTCACCAATTTCAAATTTCATAAATTTCATGCATATCCCCTTATTACTTATTGTACCACCTGGAAAAGCTCAAACTCTTCCACTCTGCCCTTGAGATAAGAAGAACATTCTACAGGCCCAGAGTCAGCCCAGAGGAATCCGAATCACATGGCAGACTCTTCCACAGTTGGAGAACGCGACGGCATGTGTTCCTACGATGGCATACCCCGTGTGACACATGCCATGTGGATTTCCAAACACTTAGTTCAGAGTCGGCACACTTTTCCGCCGATTTCAGTGGAGATGCTGACAACGTTTTAAAAAAAAAAAACGGAAAGGATGCAAAATGGGGAAATGATGGGGGCGGGGTGGGTATGACTTGCTGCATGACCACAAAACACCTGCTGAGAGATTGGTAGGGTAGGACCTGCGAGTTCCACATTTCTTCAGTTCCCCTACAATTTTTCAAAGGCAGAAGGAGGGCAATAAAGACACTGGAAAACCATAAAGTCTCCAGGTTTTTCACAGTTCATTGCTGAAATATTACCTCTGGAAGTAGTGCCGTCTTCCTAGAGTGGCAAGGTAGGTTGAGGTGGGGGATCTCTAAAGACTTTTTTTTTTTAATTGATCCAGTATCTAGGCACAAGTTCAAAATTGTGTTCCCGCATAACAGAACATGATAGAGCTATTTAAAAATACTGTTTACAAAGGGTTTGCGGCACCATCTTAATAGAAGCCTCTTTCCTCATTAGCTGAAGAAGAAAAGGATACAGAACTGGACAGGGGCTGACCTCAACTATGCAAAAAAAAGAATCCAAAATGCTGACAGCAGTTGCCTCTATGTGACGCAATTAAGGATCATTTTTTCCTTTGCCTTCCTCTCCGCCCCAACCCCCAACCCTGCAACTCTCTACGTGAGACTACAGTTCTTTCACAAGCAGGCAAAAAAAAAAAAAATCATTTAAATAGCATGAGGTTTAAAATGGCACCAAATTATATTAAAACTCCATGAGGTTTACAGAGATTTAAGAAGTCGAGTCTTTGCTGGTGGTGGTAAAAACATCAACTGGCTGCCGGATGCCAGCCTCACACTCAGCCAGGCATATACTACGGTGCCTGGCACGTGTCAAAATGCCTTCGCCTCTTGATCACTGCGAAACTGATGAGTCAGGCTGTGGGTGATCCAAGCCCTTTCTTCTCCCTCTCCTCCCACCGTCTGCATCAGGATGGGCTTTCTTTTCTTTTCTTTTTCTTTTTTTTTTTTTGCCACTCAGTACCTCCACATTACAGCTCAGAAGCTGAGCGTGTATCTCTCAGTGTTCATCTTCTCTAACAGTTCTGGAGACAAGCAGGAGAAGACAGAAGTGAGGCGCTTCTGAATAGAGGAATCTAGGGGTTATCTGTGCCTGATCCTGTCTTTTTTCGGGGGGAGGGTTCTCCCAAGTAATTTCAATGGCTACATCCAAGAATCTGCACATGGGATACAAAAGGGGGTCTAAAGGAAACTCCCATACTGGTCATGTCTGGGGCTTTCACCCCTCGCAACCTCCTGCTTTGGGAGGGAACTGTCCCAGAAAACAGAGTGGGGTGGGGGTTGATCCTCAAGAAGTAAACCAGGGTTAGGCGAGAGGTCCCTCAACCGCAGGAACTCTAGTAGCACTGGGATCTCCTCCAACATACTCTCTACTTTCTGAGAGCCCCCTAAGGGAAGAGCCTGGAAGCTGGGGCCCAGGCTGCAAGGTCCTTGTAGCTGGGGGATATGACTCCAGCCTCTGAAGTTGTCCCAAGTTCAAATCCCTGCACTGCCCTTTTGCAACTTTGGCCAGTTACGTAGCAACTCTAGCAACTCTAGGCCTCTATGCTTCTGCCTGTAAAATGGGGTTGTGAGAGCTGAATTAGTTAGAGGCAGAGGTAGAGGGATTTCACATGTGGGAAACACCATAAAAGTGTTAAGTCACAAAATGAAAACAAAATGCCAATCTATCCTTATTAATTGAATCCTGAAAATGAGATGGGGGTGTTAAAGTGGTACCCCATATGCTGAGGACAGGGGGACTAAATCTCAGCTGCCTCTCTATTAGTAACAGCATGAAGCTGCAGCTTGGTCCCAGCAAGCCTGAAGCTTGGACAGCTGCACACGAATGGCTGAATTGAACCCACAGGACAGGGAAGCCAGGCCATCCCTATTTATAGGCAAGTCTTCCTTCACCTCCAATCCTCCATGTGACAGGCTGGTAGGCTCAGCTTGGGGAAACAGTGCTCTTGTCAAAACACTTGTCAAAAACATCCCAAATCTGAAGAGATAATTGGTAGGGAGACCCAGGAAGGATGGAGAGAAATTTCTTCTGCAGGGCTAATGGGCCTGATTGGCCTAACCGGGTTAGTATGTCCATGGGCATCCCTGGGTGAGGAGGGTACAGTGATTGGTGTGCATCTATCTCTCCTTTTCCCAGGAAATGAAGCTAGCATGGCAGGAAAGATGATCGAGGTATATTTTTTAAAAACGAAGGTATCTACAAACAAATTCCCTCCCATATGTTACTGGGTTGACTCCAAAGGAAACAGATCCAATCAAATGCCTACCCAACACTCGGCACCATGTCAGACTGAGGGGATTCATGCCCCCCTTTTACAGGATGCAGAGCAAATGTGAACAGGAGAGGCTAGGTACCAAGGCATGACCTCAGTAACAAGTCAGGGATGAGGCTGGTAGTGACTAGCTCGGTAGACAGGGAGAACAAGATGCCTCTTTGGTAAGAGAAGGTGGGGTTTGGGCCAAATACCAAGGACTCAGCAAATCACAGAATTAAAAGAAAAAAAAAACAGGCTGGGGGTAAGGTATGATCGAAGTGTGGACACAGGACTTCATATATACAAGCTTGGTTGGAGGAAGGCTGTGGGTGCAAAGACAGAGTTCCCAGGCCATCAGAGATGGAAATGATTTTTTTTCCTGGCTTGTCTAGTATAATCTCATTTTACAGCTGGAGAGATGGCGGCTAAGAGAGGCAAAATGATCCGCCTAAAGGCACAGCTGGCCGAAGAGGGACAGAAGCTGGCAAAACAGACCCGCCAGCATTCAATTAAGAATCTGCACTGAGTGTCAACTGACCGGGCGCTGCAGAGAGAGGTCAAGCCGTGTCTAGGGTGAACGACACAGTTCCCAGCAATGACTGTCACTGGAGGCCACCCGAGATATGCAGTTCATGCTTGCTGATGACATTGACTAGAGGATCATGGGAGGATTTCAGAGGAGTCCCTTGGTGGTTGTTGGCTTTCTCCTCCTCCATGCTGTCCCTTCCCCCACGTGAATTTAAAAAAAAAATCCTCAACTTGACCAGGGACCATCTATATGGTGGGGAAAATGGTCAAATGAGATGCAAGTCCAGGGGAGTCTCAAAGAATTTCAGATTTCGAACCTCTCCCTTGGCATGTGTAGGTTCAAAGGGCAGAAAGCAAACCCCCTCTGTGGGTGGTGAGTGGGCTGGGGGGGCACAGCTGTTTTTCTCCTTTTCAAGCCTGTAATCACTCATCTCTTTGAAGTTGTGAGAAATCAGGTGCTTTGTACATTTCCAGTGTAAAGGAGTGAGAACTCAAAGGTTAAATGTCTCAGGAAGGTGAGTCAGGGATGGGGACCCACATTCTTCTCACCCAGCAGCTATGAGGAAGGAGAGGGCCCCGGTGTGGTTCATTCCCAGAGTGCAGGCAGCTGGTGCCTCATCGCAGGCTGAGGGCGGCGGTGGGGGAACAGGGACGACGTACAGATTCCTAAAATTTTCTCTAAGTCTTTTCATGGCAGGGGTCTCTATGGCATCAACGAAGCAATCTTAGGGGTACGGCCTTGTGTGGAGCTCAGGAGCAGGATGGAAAATTAAAAACAGACAGATAGCAAGTGAACCTTCTTAAAAGGAGACATCTGAAGAACCACAGAGAAACAAACCTTAAGTAACTGGCCATCTCCAGTCCCCAAGAACAAGACAGTCCTGTTCATCACCATGGTGCCATAGACAGACGTCAGGTCAGAGTGGATCAATGTGGACGATGCAATTGGCTGGACCTGTTCTGGCCGGTCCCCATCTTTCTGCACAGAAATAAACAAATAAGGGGAAAAAACGATCATTTTTTTTTAAACTTAAGTACTTCTCTTCATACTGCTAAAATAACCACTCAGGAACTCTTAGGACGTTTGCATTTCTGAACCCTAGATACATTCTCTTCAGCCGGATCCTTGGGAACAGCTTTCACCGCTTCCTCTGCCAACTCACCATGCTGGCCTGAGCCAGGGAAAATGACGCACAGAATTGCGTATTCACACGTACTGGTTGCCAGCACTGAGCTGGCCATCCACTCCACATGTCCGACACCCCCAACACACACACACACACACACACACACACACACACAGAGTTTGATCTATATAGCAGAGTTCTACATTACTGCCAGGAGAGAACCCATTTCCAAATCGGGGCTGCACGCCGTTCTAGACACCGGGTTCATTCTAAGATGAACTATAATGTAGCTCATTTTAGCTAGGCATGGGCTTCTGTGACTTGTTCAGACTATCAGTAGGCCTCCAGAGGGGAGGGACTCTGAATAGACAGGAAAGTGCGCCATGAAGCCTAAAGACTAATACAGAGGGCAGAAGGCAGATAGAGCTGGGTGACCCAGCTAATGAGGAACTGAGTAGGACTGGACCCTGATCTAATTCCTGCCAAAGGGGAAGTGAAAAGCACAAGCCCTCAACCTAAACGCATTTCAATTGTCAGGCTCTGAGCATATGTAATCACATGCTTGCTCCTGCTCATTAAATAAAGGCCCCCTTTCAACCTGGGACCCAGAGAGTGACAAGCAAAATGTCTTTCCTTTTTTTGTTTAAAAGGAATGAAGGGCCCCATGCTGCTTCCTGCCTCCAACGACAGGAAGCTGAGTTTGTTCCACAAATCTCTGGAAGATAGGGAGCTGAGAGAGAGAGAGAGCCGTTGCCCAGTGCAGCTTCTGAACACAGTGTGATAGCACACTTTATCTGCCAGAGCCCGGTTCCCAACTGTACTATGGTTTTCAAAGACACATTTAAATTCCAGCCAATGAAACAGCCAGCAAACATCAGTAAGCATCATAGTGGCTCCTGAATTGGGACTGTTTGGGGGGTGGAGAGGTGGGCAGGGGGAGCCCAAGACTTATTAACTTCATTATATTATTGCCAACAGTGATTATGTCTTTCAATTTATGTCTTATTAAATATTCATTCTTCTTAAACCCACCAAGTTTCATTAACATCTAAACTAAATGGATTCATGGACTAAATTGATTTCAGAAGGCTCTAAAGTAGCATTGATACTTCTTTGTGGATGTTGTTCTGTGAGCTAGGATAGCATCCTTCAATACCCCATCACCTTTTCAAGGAAGGAATGTCATAACCTAAGAGAGGACTCATTTGCATAAGATGTTCTATAGTGAACTCCCTGGAAGGAGATTTTTTGGAATGCCCATTAGAGATTGATGTTTCCCGTGAAAAGACAGTATATCTCGTGTAGTTAGGGAAGGTGAGGAGCCTTCATGATATGGAAGCCTCATGATATGAGTACAAAAAACGTTGGATGACCTTTAAGTTAATAAAAAAAAAAGAAAGAAAATCCCCACATACACATGATACATCCTGACTTAAAATAAAACCAGAACTGACCAAATGTAAGGTCAGTTTATTGTGCTTATTATTTTTTATGAAATTTTTGAGTGTCACAAGGCTAAGCCAGGGAATCAGGCAACATTTCTGAGCTTCTAGAATGTTCTCACACTACTCTTACTTTTGAATAGTGGACGGCGCTTCTTGTCATCTCACAACACAAAAGAGTAAAGGCTATGGCATTATGGATTATCTCTAAGTACCATATGGAACCGGAGTCTTAGGTCTGGTATGCAGTAGGAACCAAATAGCTGTTCCTATTACAGTAGACCATGAAGAGTGATGTCATGGGAGGCCTTTGCTGAGGCTGGATGAGATATCCTGCTTGCCAAAGATTGGTCCCAAATCACATAGGCTGGTCAGAAGCTAAAGAAAAACAAGGGGAAAATTGTTCCCAGATTACAATCTCCTGTGTCCTAGCGTTGTCCTCTGACTCTGACCTCTTCCAGAAAGATGCAGTCTTCCAAACTAAGCCCTAGACCATTAGCACAGCTACTTAGCACAGCCATTCAACCAGTGCCATTGCCACACTCGAGAGCCTGGTGGGATGAAACACACCACTTGGGAAGAACCTGTCTTGGAACTCACTCCTTAGTCATTGAATGACCTGGGTGACCTATTTAATCTGTTCGGGAGTTGGCTTTCTCTACTATCTGGGTGGCAGGCTAGTGGTGAAGAACTCACAAGTACTGGTGCACTAGGTAGTACGAGTAACACTACCTAGTACAGGAGTCATAGTGGGCTGTACGACATCCATTTCATCACCTTCTCTGACAAAAGTGGCATAAGACAGTGAACCTGTGTTGAGCCTGGATCCTGTTATTCTCTAGCTGAGTTACTTTAAACTCATTGTTTTATAGCCTCTAGATCAACCTGGGGGCCACAATCCTTTTGGGGTCACCTATCAGATATTCACATTATGATTTATAACAGTAGCAAAATTACAGTCGGGAAGCAGCAATGAAGTCATTTTAGGGTTGGGGGGGTTAGCACAGCATGAAGGACTGTATTAAAGGGTCGCAGCATCAGGAAGTTGAGAACCACTGCTCTATAGCATGGAAGGGGTGATAATATTTCTTCTCAACAGTTATTACAAGGACTAAAGGAGCTAGCCTATAAGTCTCAGGAGAGTTTGGTAAAGCGTCTGCCACACAGGAGTACAGGTGAGCTGTGCTTGCCGCCACTGTTTGGAAATGCAAACAGGTACTACCGCACCCAAGGCTGTTGTTTCTACCATCTTTGCCAAAAGGCCTCAAAAATGTTCTTCAGATCACAATAAGCTAAGCTGGCAGAAACTGCAATTGGTCCAACCAAAAGGCAGTTTCAGTCACCACTGCCAGACACTTGCTCTCCTACCTCATGGGACTGAGTTCACTCCCAGTGAGATATAAGGCACTCATTGGAAGGGTTCCTGGGACTAGCTATCCTAGAACAGAAAACTCTGAGGGTAAACCACGGCCTCTTTCTCTCTCCCCCCCTTGGAATACAGCTGCATGATTTAGAGAATGTATAAAATGTACGAGTGTATAAAAAGTATAGACTATACATCATGTGTGGCAAAAGGAAGACATTTTGCTTCCATCAAAGCCAAGATAGAGGCTGAAAACCAGCACACTGAGATTAGCACAGGAGAAAAGAACAGACCCTAGGTTCTTGGGGGCCGAACAGACTAGAGTGACCACAGCTGTTGCGCGTTAAGCCACTGTCAATCAATTTTCTGCAAACCACTGTTTAAGAAATGAGACTCATAACTTGTTGGATCAGGCAGCAGACCCCTGGGAGGTCCTTAGACACAGTCAGAACTTTGTAGCTAATTATGAGCCTGGAAGAAAATAGGAGGAGGCTTGGACAACCAGAAAACTCTCAGGACTGGTCCGGCTGAATAGAAATAGACCCTTTTATGCTAGAAACGCAGAAATGGATGCTGTGAATGGAGAAAGGAACCCTCACAGAAGGCCTTTCTTAGGCTTGTTTCAGCCAATGGAAACAAAAGAAAGACGGGTCCCAGAGGAACCCCCTCACAAAAGTGAAGTTAATACCTAGGGAGTTGAGCAGAAAAGGGGGAAAATTGTGCAGGCAGCCCCCCCCATCCATGTCCAGAAATTGTTCTTACTCTGTTCCCCCTCTGGCCTATTTTCTCTTTTGCCCTTCTCTCCCTTTAGGGCATAATTGTTAATGTCACTCTCAGCCCATTCTGTCTAGTTTATTACGTGTAATTTCTCTTGGAGTCCCAGCCTCTGCTTGTTCATCTATGTGTAACAAGGTTAATGCCTTGTAATGATGCTTTTGCTACTTCTGCCTTTCATGGAAAAAAAAAAAAAAGAAATCCAATCTCGATTTAGCTCCAAGCCTTGCCGCCCTTTGGGCTTTCTTGGTTCCCTTGGTTGTCCTTCTGCTTGTCCTTCCTGCCATGTCTAACCATAACCACATGCCCACAGCCTAGCCCTCGCAGAGGGGAAACTTCTCTCAGTCAGAGGGAAAAGGGCCCTTGACTCAAATGATGTTTAGACTGAAAGACAGAGGTTTGGATGCTACACAGCAACCTGGGACGGGGGTGGGGTGTGTGACTATGGACGTACTTCCGTGTGTGTGTGTGTGTGTGTGTGTGTGTGTGTGTGCGCGCGCGCTCAGATCAGGAGTACACAGGGAGCGGGGAGCATATCCAAAAGCAATAGGGTTGCCTTCCTTTATGACGACTTCTATTTTGTTGCCAGTAAACACCACAGCTGCAGTCCACGCAACTCCAGGGGCCACCAAGCCACGATTTCTAGGGTGTGCAAGGCAAAGGCCAGCCTTAGCTTTGTCTCCACATGTGAGCAATGATGCCACGTGAGGTACCCGATGACTTTTTTTGTGGTAAGAGATACAGGAAATGTCCACAAAGCTGGGCCTCCAACATTGGGCACCAAGAGAGAGTGGAGCCTTTCACTCAAACCCATTGTTAGGAAGACTTCCGAATGTTGGGTTTTCCTTCTAAGACAAAAGAGTGCCATCTGGTGCTTATTAATTTCTCAGGCTGATAAGATGCCCTCTCAGGCCGCCCATTTTATATTCTGTTCCCAGGGGTTACCCTTGTTTCCAAACAATGCCTCCATCGTTTGCTATGTGTGACTCACCAGGGAGCCACTTGCAGTTAGGAAAACTCTGCATCCAAGTTCTGGTCCCTGCTCTCCACTTACAGCCGGCTGGATCGGGGCAAGGGGGATCCTTCAGGTCACCACACTATACAGTGGACACATCCCTACCTCATGCCCTGCCTAGTCCCAGCATCGCCATGAGAATCAAATGACATCATAAGCATGCAATCATTAGGAAATCATCTTCATCAAGCTAAAAAAATGTGAAAAAAAAAGCTTTCACTTGAGTTGAAGTGGGACTTTATCAGCTGTTCAGGCTGCCCATGTCCCACCTACTCTTCTGGAATACATATATATATATATNATATATATTGATTGGGTCTGACTAAGTTTATGGCATCTGTGAGACCAGGGGAAATTTACACAGGGATTCAAATTCACAGGAAAAGCCCAACGTGTGCAGGAGGTTGATGCAATAAGAGCGGAGTTGAGGGCAGAACTGGGTGACGCCGTCTCCGGGTATAGCTCACCTGGAGAGGGCACTGGAAAGATGCATGTATTTCACACAGCTCTTCCGTTCTGCCCTGTTTCCTCCACCTCCTAATCCCATCTGATGATCCGAGACCTTTATCCTTCTTCCTTCCTGCTTTCTGTTCCTGTTTCACCCCCATCTCAATCTCTTTCTTTCCCTCTGACCAATTTCAGCAAAAATACTTTTGAAAAGACAGCTAAAATCGTTCCCCTAAAGTTGGGCGTGGCAGGTAGCATGGAAACCTTTCCCGCATCCAGTATCTCCCTCCTGATCCACTACTCTCTCCCGTATAACCACAGCCTGCCCTGCATCTTTAAACTGAGGAAGACGGTCCACCAACATTTGTCGACAGGAAGGTAATATTCTGGGTGAGATAATTTTCATTATGAGGCATGTCCCATGGGATACAGAACTTTTTAGCATCTTGGGTCTCTGTCCACAAGATGCCAGAAGCACCCTTTACATGCAGACTAGTGCCAACTCCCTTCTCTGACCTTTCTAAATACACTAATTTAATTGTGCAACGAGAACCAGCAGAATCCATGCATGGCTTCAGAGTTGCTGAAAAATGGCATCCAGACTGTCTTTCTGGTCGCCTTGCCCATCAATACTCTAGCACAACACATCGACAAAACCACCAGTCAACCCCAGGTCCTCTACTGCCATCATTGCCCCTGTCCAAGACAGATTTCCCAACACTCTCAAGTCGTCCTTCTCATCTCCACAGCATCCAGCCAGGCTAAGCATCCAGCATCTCCCTGCTGGTCCACCGGTCTCTCCCTTATAACCACAACCTGTCCTGCATCCCACAATCAAGGTGCTCTTTAAGACAAATTTGACACTTGCTCAGCATTCTGTAATGTTGCACACCTAACTACACTTAGAATATACCCATGCCAGACAGTGGTGGGCCATGCCCTTAATCCCAGCACTCTGGGAGGCAGAGGCAGGTGAATCTCTGTGAATTTGAGGTCAGTCTGGTCTACAGAGCAAGTTTCAGGACAGCAGAGCTACACAAAGGAACCCTGACTCAAAAAACAAAACAAGAAAATTACACCCATATGACTCCCAGACCTCACCTGAGCTGGCCCCTTGGCTATGGTGGACTTAGCACTTAGCTCTCTTCCTTCAAGCTGGTTTTGTTTTCATAGCAACTTTATTTCAGAAGTAGCATTACCACTTTTCTAACGTAGGGTCTCTCCACACCCTATTTCTCTGCTTCTTCCCCTTCAGTCCCTTTTGGATCCGCGCATTTAAGTCTTTCAGGTTTGAAGTGAATTTTTCACCTATACAGGAGCTTGACTCTCCCAACTCCCACCCCAGTTGTGGGACCATGGCATTCCGCTCATTTCCTTCAGAACACCTATAATTGTTTTTTTAAGTTGTATTTATTGTCTATCTCCCAGGAGACTCTCGGCTCTACCACCATTTGTCTTATTCTACGTTTGAAAGCAAGCTCAACCTCAGCATCTAACTCATAGTAAATTGTCGATAAATGTTTATTGAATTAATAAATAAACACAAGGATCAATGTTTGAATACTTCTGATCAATATCTCATCAGGCAACTATGGAGCATTGCTAAGTAGGCTTAATCATTACAGAGTTCTTCAAATGAGCCAAGATTTGTCCCTTGCAAATAGCAGGTCTTGGTTCTGCATCGGGGAGCAAGAGTAAACCCTACCTACCGCTCCACACATTCTGTCATCAGGAATCTTGGCCTTCTCAAATCTCATATCCACAGTCCATCAATAACTCATAAGAGACAGATTCTGGATCTATTAGCTTCTTAATCCATAGACAGCCTACTGACTGAGAATATTACTATTTAAAACGTGTCTCTAAATCTGGTTATGGTGGGGCGCATCTGTATTTCCAGTATCCAGGAGGCTTAGGGAGAAGGGTCGTGGATTGGGGGCAAGCCTGGGCTACATCTCAAGGCTTAAGGTAGGCAAGACTGTACAGACACATGTACACATGTAAACAGCACAAACAACAAAATAATAAAATGCTGTGGCTCTAAGAGTGGAACAAACGCTCTCAACAAAATACAAAGTAAAGAGCAGGAGATCAATCCCCAGGACCCTTGTATGAAAGAAGAGAACTGATTTCTGAAGGTTATCCTGTGACTTCCACGTGTGAACCATGGAATGTCATGTACACACACAACAAACAAATGTAATATAAAAATAAAGAATTGAGTATTAAAGGGAATGCAAGAGGTGCTTTAATATATACTTTTATGAACATAGCTCTATTATTTGTGAGTTGTGAGACTTTAGGTAGTCATTTCTCCTCTCTGCGTTTTCTTCATCCATTCTTCTATCCACCCATTCATCTGCTCATCCATCCATCCATTCATCTATCTTCTCATCCATCTGCTCATCCATCCATCCATTCATCTATCTTCTCATCCATCCATCCATCTGCTCATCCATCCATCTGCTCATCCATCCATCTGCTCATCCATCCATCCATCCATCCATCCA
>LOEQ01000458.1:149169-163153 GCA_001685075.1 Bramus lutescens | reverse complement strand
CTTCTTCTTCTTCTTCTTCTTCTTCTTCTTCTTCTTCTTCTTCTTCTATTTTTAAAAAAAAAAAACAACTCTGATTGTGGTTTAGAGGGCTGGTTGGGTTGATGGGAGCTGGAAACAGCTGAGAATCTTAGTTCTGGTGATCAACAGATTCTTTACACACCCTATCTATGTAGCTACAACACCTTGGATAGAATCTGAGCAACGTTGCCCTGCTTGGATTTCAGACAAGCCACTTTGTCTCCACACCCCTGCCTTCGTATCGATGTGGTCTTTGTGCTGAAGACATTATCAGAGTTCCTGACCCCTTTTGGTGACTGGCAGGAAAATGAAACTAGCTTCCTCCCTGGCCTACTGATGATCAGATAGTTGAGCAGTACAGTAGAGGAAGTGCTGCTTTATAGCTGGAGTTGATGCCGAGAGGCGGGTTGAACAAAGTTCAGCCGCTGTGAAACATCAGTCAAGTATGGCGCCCTAAGATGTGGCTGAGGGGGTCTGACCGTGACACCTGTTGCCTCATGGATACCTAGTTGACTGATCTGTCTGGCCAGGTGGGTATGCCCTTCCTGTCTCAGCATTGTTCACATTCTTCTCAATGTTACATGCTCCAAAGACAGCTACTTTCATGAGAGAAGATCATTGGTCAAGGGTAGCTTGCCTGTATTCTAGAATCTTCAATGCTACATGCTTCTCAATGCTACATGCTTCCCCCACGAAGGAAGGCAAATTGTCAATGGTAGCTTTGCCAATATGCTCAAGCCTTCCAACAAGTTCTCAAGATGTGAGTGGGGGAGTCCAGGGCCTGGTCCTGTCTGTCACTCAACACGGCCTTGGATGGATGGAGAGTAGCCTTCCATGCTTGGTGATAGTACTCAGCTGGTGGCTCCTGGAAAAAGACTGGGCGTCGTGATGCCATGTGAGCTCACCCCAACATTCCAGTTGTTGTCCTTACATCATGGCTTAGCAGAGTTGCATGTCACTTCCCAGCAGAGTGACAATTAGAGACGAAAGAACAGAGTAGGGCCTTCAGAACCATTATTCTTAGAGTCCCAACACTGACCTTCTTTAAACTATAGAATATAAGGGCCTTCACCACTATAAGGGTCTATGGAAAGAATGGAAAACGCCAAATCTTACTCCAAGGCTATGAAGTCCGAGACATCAGCCTGGTACTTGGTATTTCATTGCTGAAGTGGCGTGCTGTAGTAATAAGGAGGGAGCGGGCCTGCTTTTCGTCCCGCCCAGCTCCCGCACGACTAACTTATACCCCGAAATAACAACATACAAATTGTATTCATTTAAACACTGCCTGGCNCAAAAGGGGCCAAGGCAGTTTCTTTATTAACCAATGAAAACACATAGACAGATGACCCTCCTACATCAGCGTGCTATGCTGGCTACATCTTTGTCAACTTGACACAAACTAGATTCACCTGGGAGGATGAAATTTCAATCCAGAAATCCATCTGATTGGCTGGTAGGCAAATCTGTAGGGCATCTTCTTGATTAATGACTGATGTAGAAAGAGCCAACCCACTGTGGGTGGTACCCTTGGGCAAAGGGTCCTGCATTGTATGAGCATGCCATAGGGAGCAGTCCAGGAGGCAGTGTTCCTCTGCAGCCTCTGCCTCAGTTCCTGACCTGACTTCTCTTTATGATGGCCTATAAGCTGTGTGATGAAATAAGCCATTTCCTCCCCAAGTCACTTTGGGTCTTGGTGTTTATCGCAACAACAGACAGAAAACTAGGCCATGCACGTAGCCTCACGGCATGTCTTCAAGTGCTCAAAATCTATCCATTGTGAAAAATCCAACACCATCCCTGATTGACAGCAAAATAGAGTTAAGTCATCAGTAGCCTTGCAGTTCCCTAGATCTACAGGAAGTAGGCAAACTCATCAGCTAATTGCATCTTCAGGTTTGGGACACTTCTGTGACTTCTGGGCTGTCTCTTAAACTCTTCTTAGAATTTTTTTGAAACTTATGTATATCCTTATTTGTATTTTTTTCTTATAGTTCCTTTGAAATGAAGCACTGAAGGGTTATTGGGGCAGACACAAAAATACTGATCCTTCTTTTAAAAAAATCATATTGCCAAGCAGTGGTGACGCACACCTTTAATCCCAGCACTCAGGAGGTAGAGGCAGGTGGATCTCTGTGAGTTTGCGGCCAGCCTAGGTCTACAGAGCGAGTTCCAGGTCAGCCAGGGCTGTTACAAAGAGAAACCCTGTCTTGAAGAAAAGAGAAAGAGAGAGAAAGAATGAGCCATCCTTCCCCGCCTCTGCTTGGCCATGACATCTTAGAGACTCACTGTTAGTATAATCCTGGGCCCCGAGTCCCTGGATAACTGGCAGCTTGGCACAAGCTCATTCAAAGAGAAGAGCTGCCACCACGGAGGCCTCCATATTAATAATAACTCAGACTCTTAAAATGAATAGCTGATGATAAGATTAACAGGCAGATAACTCCACAGTCACTGTACTTCCGCTTCCTCGAGATTCTGGTGGGGAGATGCTCAGAGCTGACAATGAAGTTGCCGGACTTCATGGCGAGCAGGCTGGCGCTGTCTGCAAAACTCACACTGCTTATTCCACCGCCCCTGCCCTCCCGAGAAAATATTGCTACCAAGCCTGGGAGGAAGCAATCGGAATGAGTTCTGAGCATGGGCAGTGGCCATCGGGTGGCTGGGCGTGTGGTCTTGGGGAAGGGGGGGATCACTCCTGTCCTCATTCATGCTGGGAAGGCACTGGGGACACAGTGGCTCCACCAGCATCCCTGACGCAAACGGCCTCATTCCCAGAATCCCACAAGTAAAGACGGGACATTTTCTTGCCCTTCTGCTCCTTTTGGTCATTTTCAATGTGTGTGCACATGTGTGTGCCTGCATATGAAGAAGGTCAGAGGTCGACCGTCCTCAGTGGCTTTCCACTTTATCTTTTGAGACGTGGTCGCTCACAGAACCTGAAGCTCACTGATCCAGTTAGACAGGTTGACCAGTAAGCCCCAGGGATCCACCCCATTTGTCCAGGGGTGACTTAACATACAACATCGTACCCAGTATTTACATGGGTGCTGGGGATCCAAAGTTCAGTTCCCCATGCTTGTATAGCAAGCACTTTTCTGACTGAGACCTCTCACAGTCCTTTCCATAGAAAGATTTTTTTCTTGTATGTTATGAGTGTTTATCTATGTGTATATAAGTGTGCAGGATGCGTACCTAGTGCCTGCAGAAGCGGGAAGAGGGCACTGGATCCCTTGGAAGAGGAGTAGAATAACAGACAGTTGTGAACCACAGTGCAGATTCTGGGAACTAAACCTTGGTCTTCTGCAAGAACAGCCCTCTTTTCTGTGGCCAGCCTCCTTGTTTTTTAAGACAGCATCTTGCTGTATAGCCTAAGCTAGCCTTGAACTATAAATCCTTCTGCCTTAACCTCTCTAGTGTTAGGATGGTGTACCATGATTAATAGAAACCCAGAGAGAGATATTTGGGTTCAACCTGAAGGTCAGAAAAGCAAAACAGCAAAAATACTGGCTCTTATCTCTACCTCAATCCGAAATGGCGATCCTGCCTCCAGGAATCTCAGAATGAGGCTGTGTCTGAGAGCTGTCGCCTCCCATTTTATATTCCTCTCTAGTGCTGGGATTAAAGGTGTGCACCACTACTGCCCGGTTTCTATGACAAACTAGCACAACTACCGGGATTAAAGGTGTGTGTCACCACTGCCTGGTCTGTAAGACTGACTACGGCAGCTGTTTTACTCTCGGATCTTCAGGCAAGCTTTATTTATTAAAATACAAATAAATTATCACTACAGGATGGCAGTCACATGTCTCCATGCCTGGCTCCTTTGGCTTTTTATAAAACGTTTGCGGAGATGTGACTGAAAACCACCACTGCCAAACCTGGTGCCTGTTTACTATACGGAGTGCCTTGAGTTTGCAGGTCAGGGTACCTCCCTGGAACCCCATCTCTTCCTCCCCTTCTCTAGTCCTTCTTCCTACTTCTCCTTGCCCATCTTTGCTGCACAGTTCTCCCTGTCATCCTTGCTTTTCCCATTCTGTTCCTCGCCAGAAGTCTGCATCTACGGACAGAGACCGTCTTTTGGCTTCTGACTAGATTTAGCCAATGGGAGGCTCCGTGGGAGATCCAGGACTGGAGAGCTAGGATGAAGCTCAGATACTTAGTCCTCTGGCTCCCTCCCCGACAATCTGTGTCCTAGTTGTGACCATGTCCTCTCCTAACTACAGCCATAGGCTGCCTAGTTTCCTCAGTACCTCTCACTCCGCTCCTTGGACCTGTGGCATGCACTCTCTCCTGCTGATGCTGGCCTTAGCATGTCCCCCCACCTATCCCAGCCCATAGCTCAACCATCACCCCCTTTTTCGATGCTTCTGTTTGGGTCACTTCCTTCCTGCCAGAATGTAACTAGCAACTCAACCTACTTCAAAGAAGGATCCAGAAGAGATCTTCAGCTGTGACATTTGGTTTGTCTGTTGAGGCCAGCATGAGAGACTAGGCAGAATACATCTCCTTTATTTCCAAATGGTTGGTGCCTCCAGATCTGGCAAGGGGGGGAAGGCAAAAGGTACATTTCATTCCCTTTGCACAGACTTTCCTAAACTAAATTCAGCCCATTGATAGAAACAAATGGAAACCCTACTGGGCGAGATTATTATTTTTTTTTTCTCTCCAGTTAAAACATAAAACTAAAATGCCTTAAAAGTAAAGCGGGGCTACCCAGGGGCCAAGGGCTCAGGAGGTGGTGGGGGCACAGGGGCAGTTATGATCTCTGGAACACTGTTGAATGTTTGAAGTATATTTTCAAACAAGACACAGAACCGAACAGACAGCTTTTTTCCTCTTTAGACATCCTACCAAGTCTGAGCTCCAGCAGCCACCCCGACACAGTCTAGAAATTTCATGTCTGCTCATTGTCACCAAAACAGAATTAGGAAGCTGTCTCCATACTCATCACCTCCAGACCCCATCTTAGCCCACCCCAACTAACATTTAAAGAGATAAATTGGAGACTCTGGCTTCCTTGACTGCTTCAGCCACTCTCGGGTGGTAGGAATGTGGGCCACCTTAAGTTCTAAAGATGGCCCATTTCAGAAGGTATTCCCACCCCCACGGCTTCTGACTTCGCCTCTCAGAGCCAACCAATCTGAACCGTTCATTTCCTCATTTATTGGACGTCTCAATTGCAATTAAATATTTACGGTGTCAAAGGTCCCTTTTCCACATCACGAAAGCTACAGATTTTATTGCAAAATGGAGTTTTAATTGTGAGGAAAGGCACAGATACAAAGGCCGGAGAGGCCTTTCTTAGGCTCTTTGCTTTGGCGGTAGTGGTAGGGATGACTAGGAGGGTGTTAAAGGGACAGTGGGGTCACCTTGGCATGTGATCCTGCAAACTAGACTTCTTGTTGGCAGAAAGGCTGGTGGCGTTGGCGTGTGCTGGGGCCAGGGAGCAGAACAGGGCTGAAGGAAGGCCTTGTGGTTCTCCTGGAGACTATGAGGAGCCCTCATGCCTCCTCCTTCACTGTGTGTAGGTGGGGACCGCACCCCATCACTCACGATCCCTATGTGCCCACATCCTACCTCTCGGTGCCCTCCCAGCTACCCCAACCCCCAGCTGGTCCAATATAATGATCATGTTCTTGGATCACAGAGGAGGCTGTGGCAAAATGGAGGTTTGCCCAAGGAGGGACTGAAAACCAACTAACCCCCGCTCACTAGTCCCTGCCTTCTGACAGAGGGGCTACTGGTATCCTAAGGAAGAGATGCCATTTTGTAACAGGATACAATGTCCCTAGTCAGGTCATGTCCACGTCCTATGTGAGGTAGCCTTGGGCTCTCTGAGCCTCAGCATCCTCATGGTAGATTGGAACAAACGTCACATCTCATGGGGGGTTCAGAAATACTAAATGAGATAGGATGTGGGGGAGATGCATTCAACACAATGCCTAGCTCACAGAATCTAACTGGTAAACAGTGACATTGCTACTATTGTTTGGCTCTGAGACCCCAATGCTATGTCAGCACACTATATTAGTTTCCTACAGTTTCCATAGCTGAGCCCCCTCGAGTGGCTGGTATAAAACAAACAAAATCTTTATCTTCCTAGCTCTGAGGCTGGAAGTCTACGGTTGTGCTGTAGGCAGGGCTGGTTTCTCTGTAGGCATCCTGAGTCTGTCCTCTATACCTTCATATGGGATTAGTTCTCTTTTGGGGGACAGCTGTATGCCAGTTTCCTCTGAGACTGAAACATCCCATCCTGCAGGGACGCTCCTTCACTGGGAAGGTAAACAACTCCAAAGAGCTTCAGGAAGTCCCTGAAGCTGATCAGATTCACTAGGCCTCTCCTTGCCAAAGAAAGCAATAAAAGCTCAGAGCACCCCTCAGATAAGCAGAGATAAGTTGCAAAGAAGATTCTGAGACCAGACCAGCAGCCTGGAAGAGGCAGAAACCAGTCAAACTATGGAAGGGGTTTAGACCAATGGAGGCATCTGGAAAGGACACTTTCCTGCTGAGCCGCCTGCAGGCTATTCAGTGCACTCTGGTTCCCTACTTTGTGAGCTGTCACCCTTGCTGGGTGGGTTTGGGTGACACAGCTGTCTTTGAGTCATTTCTGTTCCTGTGAGTAATCCCAACTAATCTCATTGGTTCACCAAGTCAGGCTTTGGCGGGGTCTGTTCTTGGGTCTGTCATGGGCTGCCTCTCTGGGGTGAGTGGATGTGTGTAGCATCTCCTTGGGGAAAGTTTTGTCATAGAACAGGGGCAAAGTCTCATCACTGCAGCCAGACTTCTTCTTCTAGGGAGAGACCCTGTCATCAATAATAATATTAGGATCACAAGGTCATTTGAGAAAGGGTAGAAATGGGTTGAAGAACATCACCAGCTCTATGTGGTTCAGCCTAACCGAAGCCAAAGATGCAAAACCTAGTTGATAAAAACACATTACCTAGTCTCCAGAGAAGCCAGAGGTGATGGCATACATGCCTTTTGAAGGGATAAACTTAGCATTAAGTATGGAAGAGGGACCCTAAGAAAATTGGCATTAAACAAATAGTCTTGACCCCAAAGCCAACCCTTCCCTGGTTGCCTTGCCATGAAATAGACTGTGTAGATTAAACAAGCCAACCCATGGCAGAAGAGGCAGGGGCTCCCATGGCTTCAGCAGGTAGAGCCCAAGAGCCCATCTACACCCGACCCATAAGCAGCTCCATCTCAGCTAGTTTCCCCAGTTTCTTACCCAGCACTTAAAATAGGCTTGCCATTTGGCTCTTGTTATTGTTAAAAAAAAAAAACAAGTATTTACTTGGGAACTTCTATACCCAGTTTAAAGGGTCTTGGGTTAGAGCAAGGGATGTGAGTAGGGCTGTCTATTTTCAGCAGAGTTGGCCATGTCTCTTAAGCAAACTGGGTCCTTTCCTGCCTCTATGTTTTTATATTTTCAGCAATTTTACCTAAAATACCCACCCTTATCCCTTACTTTGCAAACTCCTATTCATCTACCACTCTTTTAATGTGTTTTTCTTTAGATTATATCAAAAAAAACCTCTCTGGTGGACTCAACTCCTTTTTTAAAAATGAGAGTAGAGCTTGGGATGTAGTTCAGTGGGAGAATAGACATTTAGTAGGCTTAAGGCTCTGGAGAATGGATGGAAAGATGAATGGGTAAAGGATGGTTGGATGGATGGCTGGATAGGCAGACAAAAGCATAGACCAAGTGCTTATTCTTCTGAGACCAGGGATGGCATCTCAACCTCTCTCTACAGTTCCTTTCAGGATGGGGACCCTGCAGGTGTCAATGCAGGCAGTGATCCTTGAAGAGGTGAGACGGAAAACTCGGATCAGATGGACTTACTCAACCCGGATTGGACTTGGGGGAGGTGGACGCTGGGTGGTTCATTGTCAGCCCATTTAAAACACAGACCAGTTTGGGGGAAAGTTTCTAGGCAACAATAATTTCCCTTCCAGGTTTCTAGGCAACAATCATTCCAATTCCAGGTGCGCAACAAAGCTGAAGGTGTGAATACATAGAAACTACAGCGGAGAAGCGGCTGCAAGGGTGGATTCCATAGCTAAAAGGCCTAGAGTCTCGTGTGGCCCCTACCCGAGATAGCATAGAGGCCAGCAGGCTATAAAGTACCTGTGACATCTCCCCTGAGGAAGAAATTTATTAACTGGGAGTTAGGGCGGGAGAATCTGGGGTAAAAATTCTTGGGGGTTTGGGTGAAGTCTACCTCTGCAGCAAACGATGGGTCAGGTCCACTGCCACAGATAGCAAAAAACCAAAAAGCCACCAGGTCACTAGCAGTATCCACTGCCAGCCTTCTGGGTGGGAAAACAGGTGTTTTATCTCCTCCATGGAGGGTCATTCCTGGTTTCCCTAGCGATCTGTGGACAAAAAGACCTTTGTGGTCCCTACACTTTGCTGTCTCAAAGCCTTCATTTACTTGCTTATATCCTTAACAAGAAACTCCCTGGGCTCTGCTGAGGCCAGGCATGTGATAGGGATTAAGGGAATAGCCAAGAGCAACGTTCCACCCTGCGCAGTTTACGGGGGCACGATACGGGGTCAGCGTTGAGTAGACATCCATCGTCTGGATGTTTCTGCAAAGACAGGAAACTGCAGGGGTGGGTGTCAACCTTTGAGGAACCCACAGCTCCAAACACATTGACTTGGCATATGCACAATACATATTTACCATTCATGCGCTGACATTCTCCACGGAGACAGAGGCTATAAAAGGAAAAAATGCAATACCCCTGCCACAAAAAAACACAGTATTGACAAGATGGAAAGGCAGCCACCAAATGCAAGACTGAGCTTTGCATTTGGGCTATTTGTTAATTTACATCACCTCTCAAACTTTGTTTGAAAATGGCTTTGTGTTGAAAAGGGAAGAGTCTTATACTGTAATTATGTTAGACAAGCTTATAATAATTATAATAATTATCAACCGAGTGCCAATAATACTTTAAGAACTCTGCTGAGCATAAAGATCATATTAGTATCTAACAGGTATTTAAAATTAAGCTCTTCAAAATGGAAAGGGCACAGATTCGGCATTTTCTGTTCTTCAATAAGCAAAGATTCTGACAAAGAATTACCCTCCTTTTTCTCTTAGAAACTTCTGTTTACGGAGAAACTTTCACTGAGTCCACCGAGAATTTAAGTGATGTATTTTCTTAACATACTTTGAATGATATACTCTGTTTTGAAAAATATGACATCTGATTAGATTTTTTGGACCACTACGGGGTGGAGGATTTTGGAATAAACAGACAAGCAAGTTTTCAGAGACATAGGGGTTGTACATTAGGCATAGAAAAGCCATGGTTTGGTGTACCCTAGGGTTCCCCCTAGTGGACAGAAAAGGTACTTGTTAGGAAAAACAATTGCTCGTTACCAGAGCAGGTGTTGGTAGGTACTGGGGCTTACAAGGTTTCACTCCCCCTTAGCATCTGTTCCTGAAAGCTGTAAGTATGTCGTCGATTAATAAGGTTTGATTTGCCCTGCTCTTTCTATCTGGCATCCATAGTAATTAAGGTGTCTCCCCTGCAGGCTTCCAAATGCAGCATGAAATTACAGCGAGCCCCAGAACACAGCAGAAGTAGGACCAAGGCTCTGTACATTACCGCTGCTCGGTTTCTGCAAAACGCGCCTCAAATGTCATCCTCATCTGGAACTATTTCGGTCCAAACTGATATGATGCCTTCATCCAAAACCTGAAAAAAATTGGCTTCTTTTAGAGAATCTATTAATATCTGTGTTCGTGGTGGCCAAGCGCTGAAAAAAAAATGCTTTTGTATATTGTCCAAATTAGACTTGAGTGTTGATCTTTGTCATGTTCTTTTTTGTTGGTTGGTTGGTTGGTTTTGACAAGTACCCCTGGCCTGTTGTGTATGGTGTCTGTGATTTTACTCCAAACACACTTCTTGGTTACAGCCATGCTAAAGGCAGGGTACTGTGTGGTGGTCTGTGGGGGCGGGGCAGGTAGAGGAAAGAGATACTAATGGCAGATCTTGTCTTCTTAAAAGCAGGCGGTCTCCTTTGACATCTCCACTTTGTGTCTCCCTTCCTCCTCCTCCTCTCTTGAATGTTGCTGCACAAAGAACCATGGTAACTACCATTCTGTGCCCGGAAAGCTTTCACAGTCTTCTTCTTCTGGGAACACAACCCGTTCTCCTCTCCCTAACCAGATGTGACTCGAGCCTGGGCATCCAAGTGCTAAAGATCTGGTATAGGTTACACCCACAGTTCCATTTCCAAGGGCTCTAACACTCTCTTCTTACCTCTGGGGGCATGGTGTATAGACAGACATGCAGCCAAAACACCCATACACTTAGGAGAGAATAAATAAATCTTAAAAAAAGTTTTAAAAACTAACTAGAAATGAGACAAATGCATGTACCCCCTCCATGTTTATGCATGTACACACAGAAAGAACCTCCTTGAAGCCCACCAGGGCTGAGCCATAAGTCAGTTTAAGTCACTTGTTGGTACTCTTCTTGAGGCTGGTCTGGCTTCCCTACCCAATATCACCAGTGCCACGGCATCTACTGTCACCCCTGCTGGTGCCCCTAAGATGGTACACCTGAGTTACCCTGACAAGAGCCATACATCTGCATGCCTCCTGCCTTGATCACCCCACGTGTCCTTCAAATCGCTTTTCTTGCGCTCTCCCCCACCGGCCCCCCCAAAGTTCCTAGTCTTCCCTAAGCATACCACATTACACCCCAGCTCTCACAGAAGGCAGAAGTCATCTCAGACACTTCCCTCTGTCCCAGTGACTAATCCCCCATGTGGTCCCGACGTGCGTAACAGACTCGAGTTCTCACACCCCAGATCCCTTCTGCTGTTTATTTTGAGATATGGTCTTGTGGTGTAGACCGGGGCTGGTCTTGAACTCGTGGCAATCCTTTCCGTGCCTCCCAAGGGCTGCTGGAGTTGCATTTATTTGCCGCCGTGCTTGGCTCTCACCTATTTCAGTGGTCCTGCATCTTTAATTAGTCCCTCCTCTGATGGTAAGGAGACTGTTTGTTCTAGGCGGGACTGGTTGGGATTCTGGTCCCTGGGTTCGTTAGCCAGGGCATTTATTTGTCTGGCCTTTCATGGTCTTTTTAAATGGCAAGTCTACCAGATTACTTCCTGTCACACTTCCTGCTGAAAGTCCTTCAACCGTTCTTTACTGTTTCCTTCATGTCATGGCCCTCTCAGGACTCCATCCTCAGACACCCAGACAGGGTCACTAGTGACTGAGGCTGAGAAGCCTAAAGGGTCTCTGTGGCCAGGGTCTCCTCAGCACGCTCAAGGCTAGACGGGACCAACACTTACCATGCAACCCACCTGCTGGGAAGCCATCACTTGGAGACCACAGTGTGTCTCAGAGGGTACACTTAGGGGGAGGCACCAGACCCTGCCTGTCTGTCTTTGCCACTCTGTGCTCTCTATCCCTCCATATGCTCCTGCACTGGGACTCGAACTCCAGCTAGCTGCAGAGGAGCTGGGTAGACAGGCCAACTCTAATAGGGATCTGTTAGCCTAAGGTGATGTGTTCTGTCTAAGGTAGGAGCTTGGTGCCAGGTGTCTGTGGGACATCACAAGAAAAAGAAATGGAAACAATGGGGTAGACGGGAGGAGCAAGCACATGCTACCCAGACAGATGACACTTGGGGCATTTGCCTGAGCCAGAGGGAAGGAGTTTCCCCTGTCTTTATAATAAAGAAGAAATTCAGAAAGAAAGAAAAAAAAGAGAGAAGTTTCTCAAAGATACTCTCCTGGGGACTTCCCAAAATGGCTGGAAGTTGACGGGAGGAAATGGTTAAATCCTAGAGGGTGGCAGCTTGTGCTAGTCCACCAGTGAGACTTTAGGGCTATCTTCTGTGATCTAGCTGGTGCTCACCGAGGAGACCTGGGAAACGGTTTGTGGAAGTAGTTTGAGCGGGCAGACTTGTAGCCATAAGGGGAAAAAAAGCCTGTGCCTCTAGCATAGGCAAGCAGGGGTTAATCCCCCCCAACATGAGGAGCCCAATCGCCAGTCCTGGTTGCTATTCAGCGTTACTATCCAAGAGCCCCCAGGCTCTTATTATCTTTCCGCTATCATAAGATAGCTACTACAGCTGCACGCATCATGTGAATTTTCCAGACAAGAAAGGAAAGGCTTAACTTTCTCCCTTCAAGATGCTGTCACTTCATGTCTGAGGAAGTCTCTCCGCAGACTTCCCCTTCTCTCTCCCGGACCGCGGTGCACTTGGTCATGTGCCTACCTGACGTCACAAACTGGCAAAGGGAGACGGGATGACCACCGTCGGCTCAGGAGCCCCGGGGGCAGGGTAGAGAGTCTGCCTTCCTTGGCATTAGGCTGGATACAAAGGTCGGGTTCTTTAAGCAGGGAGGAAGAGAAAGGGGAAACGAAATGTGGGTCGAAATCTAAAGAGCTCCCATATACTGCTCCGATATGGACAGACTCGGGGATCTCTAGACTAGAAGATGGCTACTTTCCTCTCCCCCTTGACAACGTCCAACTCATTCTTGGGGCTCTGCCCCTAGGATCTTTTGTTTGTTTTTCTTCGAGATAGGGTATCTGTGTGTCACCCTGGCTGTCCTGGATAGACCAGGCTGTCCTCGAACTCAGAGACCCTCCTGCCTCTGCCTCCCGAGTGCTGGGATTAAAGGCGTACGCCACCACTGCCCGGCTGCATTTTTATTTTTTAACGACACCCATTGTGAAGAGTTGACCATCCATCCCTTTGGCCTCTCTGCTTCACAGCCCTGCAATCATCTTCATTGCAGTGTTTGTGTGGTGTACCCAAAAGCCCAGAACTCCTTAAAGGAAGTGATTATGATATTTTCATCTACTGTCTAGTGTGATGCCTGCCTAACACGCAGTAAGTATTCAGAGCCTGGAGAATAGATGGGGCAGAAACAAATGCAAAATAGGAGGGGGAAAAAGAGCATGTTTGCCCTGGCATCTTCAAGCTTGAAGGCCCACTAACTATGCAGAGTAGATGGTTATTCAATGCAGCTCTGCCTACTTAAGGAGGCTCTATTGTCTGCCAAGCACCGGGGGCAATACAAGAGAAGGTTCATGGAGGTACGTTTGCACGCAAACATAACTAACAATACAAAATAGCTCCTGATAAGTGTCTCATTAGAGCTACAGGAGTGTCGTGGCAGGGGAGGAGGGCGTTGGAACATGGACGGAATGGTAATTAAAAGCCACGGGTATTCTAAAACTTAATTAATCACCGCTGCAGCCTCCACCCATCTTTAAACTTCTTAGCAATATTGGAAAATGATCGGATTGGAATGTCCTTCCCTCTAGCTGCCCTGCCTACTGGTCACCTGTGGCTCAGCAGCAAAAGAACCGCATGGTAAAGAGCCAGGGAGATGCCGCAGGGAAGGGGGAGCCTTGAGAACATCACTGAGACAGTCAGCTCTCGACTAGCTTGAGGCTGATGCCGTTTCTAACCAGGCATTAGAAGATCAAATCAATTGTGAAATGATTCTCTCTTGCGCAATGGGACTGCATTTGAGATGTCTGTTAAGGTGTTATTGGAAGAAAAGCAACTAAGGCCACATGAAAGGCACAGAGAAGTTCACTAAATGGACCGTTGTGTAGATCTGTTGCTGAATGGGAGATCCGGTTTTGCAGTGGGACCATCTGAGAGTCTCTTAAAGCAATGGGGACGGCACTGGGAATCTCCTAAGTTAGGGGAGTATGGGACCCTCTGGCAGTCTGGTAAAATCCCTGGGGCTCCATGCCTCATCAGTCTAAATGAAACCACAAACTCTAGGTTCAATGAGAAACTCAGTATCAACAGTAAAGGAAACTCAGTATCAATAATAACGGAAACTCAGTATCAACAATAAAGGTAAAGGGAATAGAGGAAGATACCCAAAGAAGACCACATGCATGCCCATGAGCACACACACACACACACACACACACACACACACACACACACACACACA
>LOEQ01000458.1:100720-115141 GCA_001685075.1 Bramus lutescens | reverse complement strand
CAACTGCCCTCTGCTCGCGCTCTGGCTTCCGGCTCCGCTTCCGGCGACTAGGCTCCTTTTCCTGACTGTTGGTGTTTTGGAAGTTTTACCCTTAAAATAAATACCCCTTTGAATCCCAACTGGTGCAGGATTGTTTATGACTTACGCCTTCATGGTATGTTATAGAATGGAAGCTCTCTTTTGACATAAGAGACAAGAGAGTGAAATTCAGCACTTTGATCTCCTGGCCCTTCCTCGTTTCCTTACCAACCACCTAGCCATTCTTACTCATGAGGCATTGTGGCAGACTCTTTTACACCGGCATGTCCACATCTTTGTGGATTTGGGCTTTGGAAGCCAAAGATCTGACTGTTGTCTGAAATGAAATGGCTGTTCCTTTTGAGTTACCTTATGCAGTGAAAGGAAAACTTCTGGGGTGTTTGATCTTGGTCCAAGTTACGAAATTGTAGGAAGTGGTTGGGAAAACAAACCAAAGCAAAGCAAACCCCTGTTTTTTGAGACAGGATCTCATGTGGCCTGAACTGGCCTCAAACATGCTATGAAACCAAAGCTTGTGTCGAGCTACTCACCCTCAAGTTTTCTACAGTGCCCAAGTTCTGGGATTGCAGAAGTGGACCAGCATGCCCAGTGGGTCTGATTGACATTTTAAGACTCAAAATAGTGTAAAAGTCGAGAAGGAAATCTGAACTTTTAATTAGAAAACCAACAGTTAAACAGAAAGGAAAATATCAGAAAGGATTGCAGAGGCAAACGTGTGGCTATGGTTCCAATGAGGCTGTAGAGCTTTCCATTCATTGACCTAATAACGGCTTTTTCAGAATGGTTACATGCCAGGCAGGGTCCCTCTGCTGGAGATACGCATGGGCTGACTCAAAATTTTCACCTTTTGGGGCTCGAGCAATGGCTCAGCTGTTAAAAGCACTGACTGCTCTTCTCAATGATCCAGGTTTGACTCCCAGCACCAACATGGTGACTCTGTAACTCTAGTTTTAGGGGATCCAAATCTGGTCTCTGTAGACACTGCAAGCACAGGGTGGTGTAAAGGCATACATGCAGACAAAATATTCATTCAATAAGATAAAAATAAAGGCTAATTTTTAATACCTCCCTGAACATATGCATGATAGAAATTACAGTAAATGTTGATTTGGAGGACACATAGGGATGTGAAGAGGTTGGGAGAAGAGTGACCCTTTGAAGGCATGAGATGAAATACAAGCCCCATTTTTAAGGAGCTGCAGCATCAAAGTGAGTATGATAACTGGGCCAGGTCTGGGAGGTGGAGCCAGGTCTAGGAGGAGGAGCCAGGTCTGGGAGGTGGAGCCAGGTCTAGGAGGTGGAGCCAGGTCTAGAAGGAGGAGCCTGGTCTAGCATTGAAATGGTGAAAGACCAAGCTGCAGAACCAAATGCCATTCCTTTAACAGATTGGCTTAACTGTGACAAGGAATTTAACCACTGTCAGGATTTTGGTGAATGATATTAGAAGTGAGAGCCATGGTATTGGTGAGAAGAGGTCATCAGGCATGGGGGTGGAAATGTTGCAGTGATGGCGCTGTATAAACCATGGTTGGGAAGTGTTTCTAGGTTGGGTGAATGTTGGTGCCATTCATTAAATCAAGAAATACAGGAGTCATCAGTTGGAGAGGCAGGAGATCAGCTCAACTTCACACATGTTGATGTGAACATAGTGATGGTCTATGGGACTTCTGTGGTTAGAGGCAGTTGGCAGTTAGATAGGACTCTGGTGTTTAGATGAAGATTAGAGTTTTGAGAGCCACCTGTCCTTGGCTGGCCTACCTGAAACCAAGGGAGACAATGAGACCACTCAGTGAGAGGGGAGAGAAAAAGATGAGCAAGAGTCTAAAGGCAGAAGAAATGGAACTGCCTAGAAAGGAGATCGAGTATCATCCAGTAAGGGAGGGGCCAAGGAAGTGTGGGGTCCCAGAAGTTCAGGATGTGAGTATCTCAAAGGAGTGAGAGGCCTGTGTTGGGTCAGCACATCAGTGACATCGAAGGAGACAAGGGCTTGACTTGTCACAATTCAGGCCATGAGCATGTCTAGAGAAGTCATGGGGGTGGCATTAGCTGAGATGAACAACTTAAAAGAGCAAACTGTGTTCTGCCTCACGGGTTTAGTGATTTCAGTCCAGGGTCAGACGGCTGGATTGCTTTTAGGGTTGTGAAGAAACTGGCATCACAGGAAAGGCACAGCAGAGGAAAATGGCCTCCCTGAGGTCTAGGGCACACAGGAAGAATTCTCTCAAGGATCTAGTCCTTTCTACTAGGTACCCACACTCCAATTTCAGTCACCTCCCAGTAGCACATCAAATCATAAACTCATCAATGGATTGATCCATGAGTGATATCAGAGGTCTGACCCTACCTCTGGACTTGTTTCATTGACTTGTCAATGAATGAAAGAGATTTTTCAATCAGACCCCAAAACTGTAATGGTGGGGTGATATTGATTCAAATCCTTTTTAGATAATCAGACCTCCCAAGGTCATACAACGCTATCAAGAGGTCATGAATGAAAAGACCCTAGATGCACGCTTACAGGACCCCCAACAGAGGGCTCTGTAGCCTTCTTTGCATCCCACCCCATCCTCGAGAATGGAGCTGCCTGAGCCTGGGCTAAGAATAGAATTCCCTTGGCTCTTGTTTTCCAGCTCAGAGAGATGGGATTTGCTTGCTTCTTGGTTGTCTGCCTTTTGCTTCCTTCAAGGTGCTTTTTTATGTTTAATTTTTTTTAAAGCTTCACATTTCTACCCCCAGTGTCTTCTCGCAGTGTTTGATCGTGCCAAGTCCAGGAGGTGTATGCAGAGGCTTCCGATCCTCTCGTTTGCTTTCAGAGGCCAGGGTGTTACTAGGGTTTCTTGGTTGATGCCAAGCAATCTAGCTGTTAAGTTGGGAGAAAAAAAAATAGCGAAGAAACCCATGGAAGGAAACTGTTTACAGTATGCGGTTGGGGTGGGAAGTGAGAAGGTGCCTGTGGGCCCAAGGCTAACAATAAGAAATCTAAAACATGGATGCAACAGAAAAACATTTCTAATGGGGAAAGAAACAGAGGGCTCTGGCTGCCATCCCTGCTGGGGTCCATCTGAGGGTGTGAATGGCGCTCTGTGCCTCTCTCTTCCTCCTTCAATTCTTCTAATTCTTGAAGGCATTAGGAAGGGCAAAGGAGAGAGAGATGATGATTCAGCATTTGGACCCAAGCAGGAGGGGTTGGCCCAGGCAGCTCTGCCTCAGACTGCCGGGCCAGATTAATAGTGTTAACGGAAAGTGTTCCAATTGAATGAGGGAGCAGGGCGCTGGGGAGGTCACTTTCCATCAGGGACTGCCAAAGCTGATGTCACTGGGAACTTGCCTTTCATTTTGTATTTTTTTTTTAAGGCTCAGGATGATGGAATCTCGGTTTGCCAAAGTTGATCTCTCCTCATTCGTTCAAGGGGAAGCTTATTTTTTTTGCCAAGTATATTGTATTACCTATGCTAGTTTTCAAAGGGATGCATGTGCCAGATCATGCTAATGAATCTGCAGGCACTCACTGTGGTTCTTCACTGGGTCAGGGAATGAGGCAGGATAACCAAGGATACCCAGGTGTGGTGCTTGTCATCAAATTGAACAAGGGCTGTGAGAGCCACATGAACAGATTAATGCAAGGAAGATGATTCTCAGGAGCTCTCAGAGCAGTGGGGGCAAGCGAGGCCTTGAGTGGTCTGGGAAGACTATGTGGAGGAGCTAGGAGGGTGGGTAAACATAGCCGTGTGCATTCCAGAAGGAAGAGGACACTGGAAGGGCCTGGAGGGGAAGGAAAGAATATAAATGGGCTGTCTGTTGGGGTGTCCTGAGCCCCAGAAATGTTGATAACCTTGCTACAAACTTTTACCCCAAGCCATTCTCAAATCTTTTCTCCTGAGTAAAGGGGCAATGTTTTCTCAAGATCACCTGAGGTACCTTGCCTGCAGCGCCCTTGTTCCAACTCAGTTCTAGGGGCCAACGGGACACCCACTGTAAGGGTGACCCTAAGATTTGTACCTATAGCACTTGGCTCTAAGTGTGAGTGTGTATTTCCTTGCAGTGAAGCCTCTGGTAAATGGCTGGTTGCTGCTGGTATCCTTAGACTTCGTCTGACCTCTTTCCCCGCCGCATCCCCAACTCATTCCAATGGTCTCTGGAGCATCCATGTGTCCCCAAGGCTTATTGTCTCCTGAGCGGATGGAGAAACACCCAGCTGAAACATGAGCTTTGGTGAGCCATCTGGCAGATCTATTATCTGAATTCAATAGACAGGCAGGCTGAGGGTTCAGAAACTCCCACTTCCCATCTGGTGTGTGGAAATAGCCGAATCCCACGTCGAGAACTCCAGAGCCCGCTTGCCACTAGGACAAACTGTCCTCTGGACCTGTGCCGGACACTGATGAGGTCAGTGTCACAGGTGTGCTAGTCATGTGACTCTCATGATAGATCGGCTGGGAGGGGAAAGGCTGTAGTGCAGCCATCAAAGGCGTGAGTCCTCAGTTTTGTGGCCTTTATCAAAAGTATCCAGAGATGCCAAGGGCTAGTGTTCTTGTCGGGACAGGCATTGCAGGGAAAGAACATTAGGAATTTGTCGCCGTATTAAAGATGTCTCTCCAGAAGGGCCACATGTGACAAGTCACATCACCTGTTCAACATTCTGATACATGGCCTAACTGAGCTGTTTTCGTGGGCTGAATGTGCCATTCAAGCATTGGGAGAAGTCAAACACTGTGAGTCCAGTCCATCATGTATATCAAGGTCAGGGAACACGATCTATAGTTTCTATTTTATCAAACTTAACTCTAGGATAAGTGGCTCTAGGCCCTGCTGCACTTAGGAGTGTCTTGGTTGCGGGGGTGGGTTAGATTGGACTGATATTCGGTCCAGAGTTCAATATTTTCTTAGAAAATTGCAGTTCCACCTCCTAGAAGGAGGTACATAAACCACCCAATGGCAAATAAGGGAAGATGGCTGGGATTATGGTGTATGCATTTGCATGTAATTAATATTGTAATCTGTGACTTAACTACATATTATTTCACCTAATTTCTCTAATGCGATCTTCCTGAAACCTTTGTGATATGTAGGGGCAGGTGTTGCAGTTTTATAACCAGTTTTTAACTGTAATCGATTTTTAATCATAGTTCAGGGAGGTTGTGATTTGTGATCCACCTGGAGTAGACACCCACTTATTTGGACCTTCTTCCCGCCCCAGCGCAGGGCTGTTTGATGGGCCTGCACCACTGTCCTCCCTCTGCCTCAACCCTGTTTTCTTTGATCTTGTTTTCTCCTTGTTAGCTCTGCTCCACTTCATTGCTATTCCGGACACACTTCTACTTCAGAGCCCAGGTGACCCTTCCACCCTCCAAATCGTCCTTCCTTTAGGCTTCTACTCAAATATCTACTTGCCAAGGATGAGTCCTCTGATGGGTAGGCTTCAGATTTACTAAATTAAGAGTAGCCTAGGAGATGCACCTCTGGGGAGGTTTGTGAGGGTGTTTCCTGAGAGGTTCACCTACCCTGAATGTGGGAGTTGCCATCCCATGGACTTGGGTACCCAATGAATAAGAAGGAGTTAGCGAGGAAGCCAGCTGAGTGCTGCATTCATCTCTCTGCTCCCTGTGGTTGTGATGTGAGTATCCTGAGATGCTCTTCCCTCTGCATCTTCACCAGTGTGACACGCTGCATCCTCAAACTGAGAGTCCAAACAAACCCTTCCCTCCTTACACTGCTTCTTGTCAGACACTCAGGTACAAGGAGACAGTAACTAACACACCTCCTAGGTCACGCCATCTAAAACTGCACATCCCTCAACACAGTCCCTACTTTCTCTTGCTTGTCTATCTGATATAGGCTTGATACCTATCCATATGCTATTACATCTAATTTGTAGCTATATCTTTTCCCATACAGTCTACAAGGTTCTAAAGGTGGAGTAAAATGCAGGCGACATTCAGCACGTCAGCACTTCTGCAGCATGCAGCTCAGTGGAGTGGAGTCGATGCACAACAATGGAGCATGGTCACCACTCTTCTCTAAACCTCCTTTTATTGTGCAGAACGAAAACTCTGCACCTATAAAAAAATAGCCTTTCCTTCTCCCCCAGCCCCCAGAAGGCTTCGTTCTACTCACTCTCCATCCCTGAGAATTTGACTGTTCATGGTGAGTGGAATAATCCAATATTTGTCTTCTGGGGGTTGCTTTATCTTGCTTGGCATATTGTCCTCAAGATTCACCCATGTGGGTCAGACTTTTTTTTTCCTGTGGCTGAATAACACCACACTGTATGCATGCACCAATTTTGCTCATCTATTTATCCCTTGAAGGACTGGGCTGCTTCCACTCTTTGGTGGTTGTAAGGCTGCTGTAAGCAAGGGTGCCCACACATCTCCACAAGATCTAGCTTTTAGACCTCCTGGGTGCACAATCAGCAGTGGAATGCTTAGATGGGTGGTAATTCTGTTTTCAGTTGTTGAGGAACTGCCCTGTTCTCCAGCAGCGGTAACAGTGCTTGTAATTGCCCCAAGGCAGAAATAATTCAATGTTAACAGAAGAGGGAGAAAGTAACCAGGGTGTTTTCAAACATGGACTTCTATATAGCAGTGAAAGTCAACCAGGCCTGTGTCAGGTACCAGCAGGCAAGGGACCTTACAGGAGTTCATGCTCAACAAGAGACCAGGCCTGTGAAATTAAAATTGTAAAATTCGACCCATAAAAGTTGTCTTAGAGTTTCTATTGCTGTGAAGAGACACCATGACCATGGTGGTTCTTACAAAGGAAAACATTAAATGAGGTGACTTACAGTTCAGAGCTTTAGCCCATTATCATCATGGCAGAGAGCATGGTGGCATATAGACAGATGTGGTGCTGGAGAAGGAGCTTGATCCCCCAGGCAGCAGGAAGTGGTCTATCTCACTGGGTGTGGCTTGAGCATATATGAGACCTCAAAGCCCACCTCCACAGTGACACAGTTCCTCCAATGAGGCCACACCTACTTCAACAAGGCCATACCTCCTAAGAATGGCACTCATTATGAGTTCAGGGGGCCAATTACATTCAAACTACCACAAAAGTTAAGAATAGACAACAGTTACTGATGTTGCCTGAACACATACATAATTAGGTAAGGAGAGTATTTTAGAAAAGACTGAGACAATAAACATTGCAACTTCCAGGACAGTGGTCTCGCTGGAACAGGGGAGGCTGTCATGACCACGAAGAGGCTTAGATGGGCTCCTTTCACTACCAGTTCAGGATTTATTCACCTCTCCATCCATTTCTGAGGTTTCACAAGCATAAAAAGTGGAAAATAAATCCACTTTCCCCTCACGTCAAGTCGACGAGATTGGAAAGACAAACTGCCCTGCCATCCAGCAACCGCTGCTAGGGGTGAGTTCCGGAAAGGTTGTAGGGACAGATGTGGCTACCTTGATTTCGGATAGGGAGAGCACGCATTTCCCATGTAGTCACGGAGGGAGCTGGTGCCAGAGCCTCTGAGCGGGAAAGAAGCCTCAGAAGAGCCGAAGCTGTGGGGCAGTTACGTGCCCTCTGTCTTCCTCCTGGCACTTTCTCTCCAGGCCTCATTTCTCCCACACTCTGACTTCTCTACAGTCTGTCTTCTGGCCAATGATATTGTCACTGTGAACTTTCCCCTACGACTCTGCTCAGAGATGAGTTCATTTCCGAAACAAGCTTGTGCTGCAGTATCCCGAGGCTGGCCAGTTGCCCCCCACTCCCGTCTCCTCCAGGAACCTTGTAACAGGACTGTGAAGCTGTTGTGTGATGTGGCAAAGGAGCAGTTCTCATGCTAGTCACTCCCTGTTCCAGTTGATGGGAGAGACTCGGGTACACCCACTAAGGTTACCTTGTTTCTCCAGGCCTTACTGGGATGTGCTGTGCAAATTCTAATTGGTTTTAATAATTAAAAAAAAAAACCTCAAGTCAGATATCAGGGTAAATACTGAAAGATCAGAAAAGCAGAGCAGTTAGCCACTATAGTTCTTACCTCTACCGAATCCTCTGGGTGATCCTGTCTCTGGGAATTCTCAGACTGAATGCTTGGAGCGCCTGCGTCCTCCCGCCTTATATGCTTCTCTACCTGGCCTTATCACTCCTGGCTCCACCTCCCTAGTGCTCGGATTAAAGGTGTGAGGTCCCAAGTGCTGGAATCAAAAAAAGCTGTTTCTCTCTTATAATGATTCAATCTTGTATAGCCCGGGGTGGCCTTGAATTCACAAAGATCTGTCTGTCTCTGCCTCCCAAGTGCTGGGACTAAAGGTGTGTGCCACCACTGCCTGACCCCTATGGCTAACTAGTGTGGCTAGCTCTGCACTCTGATCTTCAGAGAGCAAAAACAAAATACCACCACAGGGATGGGTCAACTCCCACAACGATCTTGAGTTAACACTGAAGTGACTTTGCAAGAGCCCAGAAAATACAAAAGTTGCAGCAGGGACTCCCTGGTGACTCAGGAAGTACCGATTCCTGCGGACATGGATTTGCCCTGTGAGGAAGCAGCCCAGCCAACAGACCAACATTATGGATCCCAGATTCTAACTTTACAGGTGACAAGCCTGAGTCTTGGTATGCTGACTTGGTTCATTTCTGCTCAGCTCATGGGAGCAAAACAGGACTCATATATTAATGGCCTAAGACTTAGACCAGCAAGCAACAGCTGCAGGCCATTTTGTACCAATTTTGTATAGTCTCTTGAGCTAATAATTTTTTAAGAGTCTAAAGAGTTATAAAACACAACAACAACAACGACAATGACAACAACAAAATAAACTGGGTGGCGGTGGTGTACATCTTTAATCCCAGAAGTCAGGAGGCAGAGGCAGGCAGATCTCTGAGTTCAAGGCCAGCCTGGCCTAGAGTGAGTTCCAGACTAGACTGTCTCAAACCCCCCTCCAAATAAATAAATTAAAATTAAAATAATAGAAAGGAGTTTTTTTTTTCTCACTGTGAGGATGTGTCACTCTGGTTGATTTGATAGAGAGCTAAATAGCCAATAACTAAGCAGGCTTTCTAGGCACAGAAGATGCTAGGAAGAAGGAAGGAGTTGCAAGAACATGTGGAGGAAGCATGACATGTAGGAGATGAGGTAACAAGCCATGAACCACGAGCCAGTATGTAAATTAATAGAAATTGGTTAGTTTAAGTTATACGAGAAGTTGCTAGTTAGAAACAAGCCTAAGCTATCAGCTGAGCTGGCATAATTAATAAGACGTCTCCATGTGATTATTTGGGAGCTGACTGGAAGGACAGAGAAAGACTCACTATAAAAGAGTGTGCAAAAATGAACCTATGAGGACCGCAACATCTTGCCTTTTGCTAAAGACAATTTGCCCACTGTTTGACTTGCCTTTAGAGAGGGAAAACCACTTCATGTGCTTTTCTCCCTGACTTGTTTGAACCCCTAGAGCTCCAGTTTTGATGGTCCTGGTAGATTAATGGATGCTCATTCTGATTCTTCTGGCAGCACTCAAGTGTTGCTAATGGAGTTTAAAAATTATTTTATTTTACTTTATTTGTGTGTGTGTCCATGGAGGCCAGAAGGGGATGTCAGATCTCTGGGCACTGGAGTTACAGAGGTTTGTAGCTACCCAATGTAGACACTGGGATTCTAACTCTGGTCCTCTGCTGGAACAGTAAGGGCTAATATGTTATGATAATGGGTTTCCCCAGAGAACCTGAGCAGCATCCATGTCTCAGCTGAAAAGGAAACATAATCTCTAGCTTCATTTCCTTTGTTCTGATCAGTTTCTGATTGGTTCCATGGACAGTTTACTAGAAGAACTTTCTGGAAGCCTAATCACTTAAGGAAAAAGTGATTGGTGAAATTAGTTCACGAATTTGGTGTCTGAATTTTTTGTCCAGTAGGTAAACTGTCAGGAATTTAAGTCACAGAGTTCTCCAGGATTGCATTTCTAGAAATGCCAACTATCCAGACCCCAGAACTTTACTGTGAATTCAAAGAGAATGGTCCGTAGAGATGCGGTTGTACATTACTCAAAGGAGGGAGGAATGGGGACCCACACACGGGCCTTGACCCCAGCCACTGACCATTCTTTGAGGGGAGAAGTTATCAGCAGTGAGACATGACAAGTGACAGCTGAGGAACAGAGAGTGGTCCAAGACAAACAGGCTGACAGGGCAGCCTGAGACCACAGAGTGTAGGAGCCACCATTCCCACAGGTCCTACCAACATTCAGGGGATAGACTCACATAAGAAACACACAATGATTTTAGTCAAGAAAGGGGACCAATTCACATCTTTTGGTTATAAGGCAAAGCCAAAACAAAGACTATATCTTTAATTCTCAATGGAGTAGCAACTTAAACAATGGAGCCACTATGAATCATGGCATGTTTCATTTATCTTCGTTTCATCATTCTGAAAAGAGGCCTTGTTTGCATGACTTCTGCCACACACTCACACAGTTTTGTACACACGCAGGCCCGTGCACACACACTACCAAACACTCTCACCATCCGTGAGCATGCTACAACTTGTGTTGATGTTAATGTTACCAAATGCTCGGACGCAACAGCTACTGCATTGTGAGCTTTGCCTACTTGTTTGGTTTGTTTAAATGGGTGGTGCACACCTTTAATCCCATCACTGAGGAGGCAGAGGCAGGCAGATCTCTGTGAGTTCAAGGCCAGCCTAGTCTACAAGAGCTAGTTCCAGGATGGCCAGGACTGTTATACAGAGAAACCCTGTCTCAAAAAAAATTTTTTTCACCACATACCTACTAAATAAATATTAAGACCCCTCATATTTTATACATAAGAAATTGTCCTGGCTCACACAGTCTAGAGAGGTGGTGAGATTTGGATTCAAAACAGATAGCTGCCTCCTTTAACCACCATGCTGGAGCCTGTTATTGTAAAGGGCTCCGTGGAACAGAAAGGTGGTCTATAGGAAAACCCAAGGTGACCCAGGTGCCAAGGACCCCATCAGATAGTCGATGCTCTTCTCAGGTGGCGAGTTTGGCATTTGCACCGCACACCTCAGCCACAGCCTGTCCTAAACAATGTCTTCATGGTGCTGACAGGCTTCTCTGATGCCGGCTGGAAGATGCACCCCCAAGCCATCAGCGCTAATGGTGAAGACACTGGGAAAGACTAACAACACAGCAGACCACCGTGCTTTACAGACGGCCCGGGTGGGAACAGTGGCATTTTATTTAAGGCACGCGCTTCTGTCTTCTGAACTGGTGTAAGTCAGCCTCTGAGGTATTGGTTTCATCTGCTGTAGGGTTCCACATGATTTTAAATACAATTTCATGCTACAGTGGGCAGCTGCAATGACTCCCACGGTTAGCACATGTGCTTTTCTTTGCTTCGTTCTGTTTTGCCCATTTTTATTCTTGCTCTACTGAAATCCTATTTTGGGCACTGGACTTAAGCTCCCACATTCTTTGGGACCAGAGTAGAAAGAAGCATTGTAAATGTTTGGTGATTAACATAAATCCCATTTATCAATGACTGCCTTTTATATTAGTGAAACACAGCAGCACACACCCAGCATTAAATTACACTGAGCTTCCTATGATCTTGTCCAATTACTCAAATGGCCCTCAGAAGCCTTACATGTTTCCAGGATATCATTATTAATATCAGCTCTTGGTAACCTGTAGATGTGCAGAAATAGCTGATAAAGATTTCCAGTTGCTAGAGATAATGAAGTTGGTAATAAAATGGTGGACATTTGCATATTGATTCACTTGGCAAAGATTGATGAGCACCTCTTCTACTATGGAAGAAGTTCTTATTCTAAGGTGATATAAAGGTTGAATCCCCCCCCCCGACACACACACCAAGACTTGTGTTTTGAAGTCCTAAGCATCAGTGCCTTGGGTTTATTATTTTCCCTGTTGCTATGGCTACATACCTGACACCAGAAGCTTACAGGAGGTTTATTTTGGCTTAGAGCAACAGTTCTCAAGCTGTGGGTCACAATCCCTTTGGGGTCATATGTCAGATATTTGTGTCACTGATACATTCATGGCAGTAGCAAAACTATAGTTATGAAGCAGCAATGGAAATAATTCTATGGTTGGGGGTCCCCACAGCATAAGGAACTGGAAAGGGTCACAGTATTAGGAAGGGTGAGAACCATTGGCTCACAGTCTGAGAGGAGACAGTCCATCATGGTGGAGCAGGCATTTCAGGTAATTGGTTACATTTCGTTCACACTCAGGAAGCAAAGAAGATGCTGGTGTTTACCTCAGCTTCTTCTCTTTGTTCCCTCTAGGACCACAGCCCATTGAATGATGCTGCCTTCATTTAAGAATTTGGGAGACTCTTTTTTTTCTTTAAGTAACAGAAGAAAAGATTCCAGTTCTCAAAAATGGGGAATTTTGATTTCTTGACTTATTCTTTTCCATTTTTCAGCAAAGAAAGCAAGGTTCTCAGCTAGTTAGCATCATGGTCACTCCATTTCCAGATGACCTACAAAGCTAGAAAGTATATTTTCTGTAGAAACCAGAATTTTCCTTTTTTTTTTTTTGCTTGCATGAAGGCAGAATGGGAACACCCTCTCCCATCCACAGGGCCAGCAAAGCAGGACTTCTAGAAACAGGTGTTGTGGCTTGGCTATAAAATGCTCCCCCAAAGCTCGTGTGATGAGGAGTTGGTCCCCAGACTGTGGCTCTGTTGAGAAGCAATTGGATTATGCAGACTCTAAATTCCTGGAGACTCTCCTAATCCATCAATGGGTCCCCGAGGAAGCTGAATGAACTGTTGGGAGTAGGAGAAACTGTGGACGGTAGGTTCTGATTGGAGGAAGTAGACAGTTGGGGACATGCCTTTGAAGGGTCTATTTTGTCCTTGGGCCCTTACTCTGTCTGTCTCTGCTTCCCACGAGACGAGTAGCATCCTCTCTCACTTGCATGGGTTATGATGGTCTTCCTCAGCACAGGCCCTACTGCAGCGGTACTGGCTGACCACAGACTGAAACCTGTCAATCCATGAGCCAGAAGAAGTCCTTCTTTAAACTGTATTGTTTTTACATTTGTTTATCTGTCTGTCTATCTACTGTCTGTCTTTCTATCTATCTATCTACCTATCTATCTATTGTATGTGTGGATGTGATGTACGAGAGTGTGCCGTGTGTGTGTGTGTCTGTCTGTCTGTCTGTCTGTCTGTCCATGCTCACATACACATGAAATTGATTCTCTCCTTTCACCATGGAAGTCTGTGAATCTTTGGGGTTAAACTCAGCTTCTCAGGATTGGCGCCTTTTATCCACTGAAACATCTTGTTGACTTTTTCTTAAGTATTTTGTCATGGTGAAGGAAAAAAAAATGACTCCCGCAAGGACCGAGGGTTCTAACTGGAGATCGGCAAAAGCCAGTCTGAAGTGCTTTCTTCTGGCCCTGCTTCGGGGAAGGCTGAGGGAGGGGAAATGGCTTCTTAGATTCACTGGCTCATCCTGCTGGATGCTCTCATGAGGAACATTACAGATAAACACTCCAGCCCCTGACAAAAGTTCAGGACACTAAACGGTAACAGGGCCTGCTGAATGCACGGCCTTCTTGCCTCCTACGTCTCAGGGCCTGAGGAAAAACAATGGGATTCAAAAGGCAGAAGCCCACAGATGGGGTGACTCCTGTAGGTAAGCAGAGGAGACCTTCAAGGCTGTGCTGCAAGTGACAAAGACAGGTCGTGGTGTCCAATATCTCACTGGTTTTAATTATGCTTTTATCTACTTATGTTTTGTATGTCGGCCTTTCCCCACTGGATTACAGCCTAGTGTCTTTATTCAGGGACCACTATGAAGTGCAGCAGGAGGTATACTTCTAACACCTGCCAGGTGAGGTTTGTGGGGTGTCAGGGTAGACGTTGGTTCCACTGCAGAGGAAAGAATGGCCTCTGGTCAAGGGAGTTTACCAGGCTACCCGCTGGCAACAAGTCAGTTAGGGGAGAGCCCGAACTAGAATCTCCACTCCAGGAATCCATGGAAAGTCACCTCTACAGGCAGCATAGGTCCGTCCCTCCAGAGAGGAGGAGATGGCTATGAGCCATGGCAGGGTCAGAGGGGCAATCGATCTGGGACGCAGGGATTCCACAGGTCTGTGTTTGGTCGTATGTCTCTCCCCTTTGTGGACTCCTGTGTCCAGCCTTCCACCATTTGCACGTCTAGAGGTATAGAACTCCTCGCATGGCAAAAGGGACACCATCTCTCCTGCACCCTAAGCGGATGCCAACATCTGCTTTCTCCCTTTGCAGTCTGACCTCGCCATCTTGATGGCTTTCTCTCTCATCCCTCAGCTAATCATGCCCATCCTTGCCTCTTCCACATCCATCCTTCTCTCTGGTCTCCTTAAAAGTCAGATATGGCCGGGCAGTGGTGGCACACGCCTTTAATCCCAGCACTCGGGAGGCAGAGGC
>LOEQ01000458.1:86185-97156 GCA_001685075.1 Bramus lutescens | reverse complement strand
ACACACACACACACACACACACACACACACACTTACCCTCACAAAGACAAGAGAGATGAAAGGCATTGTTGTAAGTGTTTTAAGAACCTATCTGCCATAATTCATTCTTTGAAGTTGTTGGAGATATTAAGTATAACAAGGAAGACAAAGAGTAGAGCTTAATAAATATTCCTTGAATACATGTATATATGTGTATTGATGCATAGATGGGTGGGAAACATGCCCAACATTTACACTTATGATTTCAAAGACCCATTGTGCCTCATAGATGCACAGAGGATCCAAAAATCCCTCAACAATTCATCTTTACATACTGATAGTCCTTCTGGGAGTAAAGTATTGTACCTTGTCATGCTTGGGACGTGGGGCTTTGGAGTCAGACCACAGAGCTCGAGACCCAGCTCCACCACTGTGTGTGGGAGCTATAAGGACTTTGCAGGGCTCCAATCTCGTTGTTCTGCTCTCTTCCAAGGCCTCAAAGCATCCTGGTTTTTCTGAATTAGACACTGATGTCAAGATGAATGAGTCTGTTTTTGAATGGTGGCTTTGGCTTGAATTGTGTGTCTGGGTTTCACTGGCTTCTACATCTCATGGTGCCAGACAAAGGTCCTCTCAGTCATTTGTTTTTGGCTCCTGTGGTTGCTTCTTCATCTGGAGCATAAAGAACAAGGAGAGAGTTTGGCAGCCCATTTTTAGATTTATGGCAAGTCGTTCCTTGACTGCCAAGATTCCTCTCTCCACCAGTAACAGGACCGCTTTGTCATTAAAAGGCGATTACTGAGTCTTTGGAATTCAGGGTGATAGTTCCTGGATACCACATCGGCTTATTCAGGGTACTACAAGAGCTACTCAGCCAAGACATAAAGCTCACCAAGCCATCTGTCCTTTTCAGAGAGATGCATCCCTTTGAGGGCAACCCCCACAGAATCAGAAGTTGTACAGCATTGCACTGGCAGGCTATAGTGAAGGATTTCTCTCCACCAGTCTTAATCTCAAGGAGATCTCAAATAAGAAATAACTTGGTTCAGAGCCACAGAGGCTTTTTTCTCCATCTTCTCTCACTGTTAATGCATCCCCACAAAGTCTGGGGACCATGTGCTGACCCACTTCCGCCCACAATGAGTCTGTTTCCATTTCCACCAACAATATTTCCTGGTATGGATATGGAGGCTCAGGTTTTGTGTTGTTTTTTTTTTAATTAGATTAAAGAGGTGGGTCAGTGGCTAAGAGCACTTGCGGCTCATGTAAAAGACCCAGGTTCAATTCCCAGCACCCACATGGTAGCTCACAACCACCTGTAACTCCAGTTCCAGAGGATCCATTGCCCTTTCCTGACAATCATGGGCAGCAGGCACACACATGGTGCACACACACACACACACACACACACATATATGAATGACCCTTTTAAAAAATGAAATTAAATACCCCAAGCTCATTGAAACTTCCCAAGACCCATATCAGAAACTGCAATTTTATCAGGGGTGAAGATGTCACTCAGAGAGACAAGGCCCCTCAAGCTCCCTGCTTTGGTCTTCTAGACCAAAGCTTTGGCTCCCCCTTGTAGGGTTTTTATTCCACTCTTTTACTTGCCCAATGTGCATTACAAGAGGCAGTCCAGCATGGTCCTGGGCAACCTCAGTTCAATGTGGGTTGTACTTTTCTGTATTACATAGCTCTAGATAATTATTAACCTTTTCTTCATTCTGCAAAATGGTTAAAAGACATCATCCCCACCTCAGAGAGCTGGGAGGGTTCACTGAATTAATTTGTTTAACCTGTGCATCTATAATACAAGCCTTCCCCAGTTGCGAAGCTCTTCTTCAAGGACTTGATAACAAGAGCAGTTCAGTCTGGTTTTGAATGGTAGCTTTGGCTTGAATTGTGTATCTGGGATTAGCTGATTTCTGTATTTCATGATGCCAGACAAAGGACCTGCCAGTCATTTGTTGCTGGTTCCTGTTGTTGCTTCTCCATCCAGATTAGAAAAAGCAAGGAGGTTTTGGCAACTCATTATTTGATTTATGGTAAGTGACATAAATAGTGCTGGTACTGGAAAATCACTAAGAGAAGACTATGGTTTGCACCGGGCCTCCTGGGAGCTGACCATGGAGACCGGCCCACAAGGCAGGTACTTTTGTGGGACAATGGTTTTACCCTGTAAAGTAAACAAAGAATATGAACAAATTATTAATGCTGATTGGCCAGTAGCCAGGCAGGAAGTATAGGTGGAGCAAACCAGACAGAAAGTAGAGGTGGGGCAAGGAGAACAGGAGAGTTCTGGGAAGAGGAAAAAGTCAGTTTGCAGTCGTCCCCCAGACACAGAGGAAGCCAGACACAGAGCAAGCAAGATGACTGCCTTGCCGAAAAAGGTATCAAGCCACGTGGCTAACACAGACAAGAATTATGGGCTAATATGAGTTATAAGAGTTAATAAGAAGCCTGAGCTACTAGGCCAGTCACTTTATGATTAATGTAGACCTCTGTGTGTTTATTTGGGACTAAACGGCTGTGGGACCTGGTAGGGCAGAAACCTCTGTCAACAAGGTACCACTGTCATTGTTCTTTGGACATTATATCAAAGAATTCCAAACTGCAAGGAGCATAAGAAAGCTCCTCATTAGCCATCAAAGCCTTGCAAACCAAAGCACCAATAAGATACCCCTTCAGGGTTGCTAGGATGGTTTTAATAAAAGACAGGCAATAGCAACTGTGGGATGAGAGGCCAGAACCCTTCCACACTGCTGCTGGGAATGTAAAATGGGGAAGCCACTGTGGAAAAGTGTAGCAGTTCCTCAGAGACTTAGAGTTGATGTACGAGCCAGCAATTATACTCCTGGGCACACAGCCAGGCATATGTGCACACAAAATTTGTACATGAATATTCATAGCGGCATTATTCATGATAGCCGACAGCAGGCACAACCCAAATGTATAGCGACTAATGACTAGGAACATAAAAGCTGGCATGTACGTACAATGAGATATTATTTGGACAGGAAAGGAAATGAGAGAAAGGTCCATGAGACTATAATGCAGATGAATCTTTTAAAAATCATCTAAACAACAGAAGCTAGGCAGGACCACATATTGTATCCTTCTGCTTAGATGCAATGATGCAGGTACTTGGAAGGCCGAAACAGAAGGATCACAAGTTCAAGGCCTTTCCTGGGCTGCAGGATGAGTTCAAGGCTAGGCTGGGCAAGTTAGAGAGATTCTGCTTTGGAATAAAAAGAGGAAGCCATGCTGGGGATGCAATTCAATGGTAGAGTGCCTGCCTAGCCTCCACAAGGCCCCAGACTCTGTCCCTAGCCATCGCCTATACATTTAGAACTTTCATCCCAAGAGTCTGATTCAAGTCAGGTGGGAAATACATAAAACACCTTTGTTTTTTGAATTTTCTTTGAGGTTGGCAGTTAAGACAATGGTTTAACCCACGTCAATCGTGAGTGGTTTTCTAGAGGAGGCTACATTTGCAATAACCCCTGCAGGGTAACCTAAGAGAGGGAGGAGGACCCTGCTGGAATCACGTTCATGGGAAAGAGAACACATGGATGGTAGCTACTAGCCAAGGAGCTCACGAGGGACAGCCTGGGGTGGAAGTGAACCATTCGTCTTCTTCATGAATAGTTCAACAGTTTAACCTCTGTCTCATCCCTTCAAGCTGCTTCTATGAAGATATTTTTAGGAGGTTCACACACTTAATCATCCAGGACAGGGAGATGTCTGAGGGAGGACCATAGGGGGAGAGACAGTGTCTTCTCTCCGGTCCTTTTCTCTTTGGAACTGGCGCTGTGTCAGTCGGAAATGGGGCAAAGGGCAGCTATTAACAAAACACGGAAGGGGTGCATTTAATGCCCACAGGGGTTCTGTGGAGTGAGCCCTTGCTGTTTGTCCAGAAGAAGCCCTATGTGGGGCTCCCTCGTTAGTTGACCTGGGGTTGATCCTTCTTCCCCAAGAGAAGGTGGAAATAGCTGATGCTGTCCCCTGGTGAGGGGGAGAGGCAAAAGTGATATGAATGCTGTATTATTAATATCCAGGGAAACCAACTAGAATTTATGGAAGTCCCAGAGCTGGGAAGGAAGGGTGTGGGAGAGTGGGGTTTACAGAAACTTCTAGGCAGAGGAGAAGAAATATAATAGCCTAGTCTAATTTAAGAGGTTAATGTGTGGTTTTTGTCAAATTAATAATGACTACAGAAGTGAAATGCATTTTAAGAAAATTAAATATACCCCCACCCCCACCAGCTGTGGACATTGATAAACCATGTTTCTTCACAGCTAGGCTGACTGACTTGGACAGTTGTCCGGGACTTCCTTCAAAGCTTCCACATCCCACAAAGTCTCTTGACCTGGCTAACTGGAACAATCAGTCACCCTGCTTACAATAAAGACACCCCACTCTAGGTGTGTCTAAAGGCCCAGCACAACACAGAAAACACAGACGTCCCTTCTTGGCTTGTGGATTTCTAAACCTAAGTACAAACGCAAGGCAAGAGGTCCGTAGGATCAGAGGGCCATGTACGGGCAGGCCTTCTTCCCCAGGTCAGTGAAGATTCCTAGGGGAGGAGGAGCAGAAGGCCAAGGAAGCAACCTGAGACCAGCGCGCCATCTAATAGAACTCCCTGGGCAATGGAAATGCAAGCCTCTGTCCACATGGCTAAGGAGTCCTGGAAATACGGCCAGTACAGTTCCATGGACACACTTTCCCTTCCTTTGCATTTGAATATCCACATTTGGCCAGCACCCGTAGGACTGGAAAAGCACCGTCTTTGAGGCTGTGAGAACTCTCATTCAATAGAGCCTTGGGAGGAAAGGGGTGGTTGATGTTAGATGAAGGAATACCCACATAGCATTGGGAACCACCTAAAAGCAGAAAGCACACCTCAGCAGCATTGTCAAGGCATGGGAGGACTCCTGGGTCCTCAGGCAAACGAGGTGTGAGAGCAGAAGGCATATGTGTGTGAAGAGAGTCAAGACAGAAAGGACCAAGGCTGCCTCAGTGTGGTGTGGATGCTACGGTTCCAGAATGATCTGAGCAACACATAGGGTACTTCCTGTGTACTCTGGAGTCATTCAGATATGGCACGTGGAATTTGTAGGCTCACAGATGGTCAGTGGTGGGAGCAAGTTATGATCCACACAAACTAGGGACCAAATAATAGCCAAAGCTATCTCAATGGGCAGGGAACAGCAAAGAAGGCCAGCAGATGTCTCCCCCTCTGCCCTTGTACCTGGAGCTGGATTGGCCTCACAGACCTTGGCTGGGAATGGACTGAGATCCAGTTTCTGTCATGAGGAAAAAATGGCTTAAAGATGTTAAGTTCCAATATGGAAAAATGAAGTTCAGTTTCTTACATATATGAGTTTATGAACTCAGCCTCATATTTATTCTCCATTCCATGATGTTCTAGTAGGTTCCTCTTACATGATATTGTACAAAGTATTTGACCAATGTTGTCTGATATAAGTTAAGCCAAGCTAAGAAGGACATTCTGGTATGAATTCCTTTTTATAATGGAGGCAACCACAGCCCTCTTTCCTAGTTATAATCTTCTGTTTTGTCAACCCCGGATCTTAGTCTCTCCTGGAAACAATACCTTACCTCACTGTGAAGATGGGCTTGCTGTGGGTCAGGGTTAGGATAACTTATACACCAGGCCATGGAGGTCTGCAGGCGAGCGACGAAAGATGACAGGCGTTTGAACCCTGTTTTGTTTCCTTTTCGAGCACGCAAAAGAGATTGTGAGAATAAATTCTGAGGCACGGGTTGTGGAAGTATGTGAAAGGGGGATAGGGAGAGTAGAGAGAGAGAGAGAGAGAGAAAGATAGGTTGGAGCCACAGCATGGAACCAGCTCAACCCTAGGAAACTGGTGAGGCCAAAGAAACCACAAGCATGAATTTAAATGAAAATGGGGCATTCGGACTGGTGAAGTTCTAAAGCCACCTTACACTTGTAAGTCTGCTCGAGGAAGAAAGCCAGGGCCCCAATGCTGTGGCACTTCCCAAGAAACATTGTTGTCTGTGGCTAGCTCAGATGCACCAAGTAGACTGGCAGGCAGAGCTGTGTCTCAGGGACATGTTCTGGATAAAATCAACAGCTTCCCACTAAACTAGTGTTTCAGAACTGCCGCAGACAAGGGTGGTTTCTTCCATGATGCCTCTGTTTAAATGGGAGCCTTTGTTTGGGATGGCGCCTTCCTTTTAGCAGTAGATGGGTCAGGATGGGTGCTAATTTATTTCCCAGTTCACAGGTCTCCAGGACAGACCAGAGGAAGCCAGTCCAGATCCAGTGAGGTCCTTGACTCTGAGCTATTTAAAGTATCTGGATGGTCTTTGGGTTTTCTCAGTAGATATGATGCTGTGAGGACCAAGAGTGAAATGGGTGTTGACCAGATATGTGGATTATGCCAGAGACAAGGCTACGTGGTGGGCAAATCTAGCTTCCTTTTGTTCCTGACCACCTAGCAAGTCATACTTTGCACTTCTCTATTTTGCTGACACAGTGTATGGTGGTTTGAAAGCAAATGGTCCTCAAAGGGAGAGGCACTATTAGGAGGCATGGTCTTGTTGGAGTAGGTGTGGTCTCATTGGAGGAAGTGTGTCACCGTGGAGGCGGGCTTTGAGGTCTCATATGCTCAAGCCACATCTCAGTACATTTCCCATTGCCTGCAAGATGTAGAACTCTCAGCTCCTTCTCCAGCACCACGACTGCCTGCATGCTGCCATGCCCCACCATGATGACAATGGACTAAACCTCTGAAACTGTAAGCCAGCCAATTAAATGCTTTCCTTTATAAGACTTGCTGTGGTTAGGGTGTCTCTTCACAGCAACAGAAACCCTAACCAAGACACACTGTGACCAAAGACCGGCCTATAGAGTGATTGATGCAGGGGTGGCCCCAAGGTTGAGAAGATACATAGCCAAAAAATGAAGGGATACAGAGCTGGATAAAACAAAGGTGCAGCACTGTCCCTACAGCTCTTAGGCTAGCTCCTGGTGAGAACTCAGGGGGGTTTCCAGACAGGGCTAGCATTGCACATACACTGTGGGCTTCACAGTGATGCCTAGCCCACAAAATGAGGAAGACAGAGTTCTTATCCATGCTATTCCCACCTGTCTGCGTCCTGGCTCCAGGACAAGAAGCATCTAGGAGACTGGACAGTACCTCTTCTTTCCCTTAAGGTACATGCCTGTGGGCTCTGCCTGCTTGAGAAGGGGGCACATCCCCTCCTCTCTCTGGCACCAGCTAGAGACTACCATGTCAGACCTGTAGCCATTCCCTGTGGTGAATGCTTTCCCAGGTGTGGGCACATGAGGCCGGCTCCTTGAAAAGTCTCTGGTTTAGAACAAGAAAGCTTCACTTTCAAAGACGTCTGGAGTGAGTTTACCTCCTGTCTTCCTGTCTGCTTCTTCCCATGTATGGTAGGCTAATCGGAAGCCCGTGTTCCAACAGCTCTCAACGTTCTGACAACTCAGAACTACCAAGAACTGATGAAAGCGAGTACCCTTTTTTGTTCCCATCATTTTTCTTTTTGCCTCCTTGATTTGATATTTCTAGTAAACCTCCTCATTAAAGCAATATTAAGCCCTCTCATAAATATGCATATAGTCTTCTTAATTATCTGTTGATGGATATGGACTCTGATACGTTTGCATAATGAGCCTTTAAAACATGCAGATGCTTTTCACAATTAGGCTCAGGTGGGGGTGGGGAAAGGCAGAAAACACAGGAGGAAAACTGGGGCTCACTTTTGACAACACCAATGGTACTGTTTTAGCACAAACTAGAGCCGGGAGGAACCAATTTGTCCTGTTGAAGAGCTAAGCTCCAGCCCACAGATTTCAGATGATATTAGGGCTGCTGCCAAGTTGGAAGAGAGTGAAATACAATTACATCGTGTTCCAAAAGCCGACAGCCAACCTAATAAAACAGAACAAAGGTGGAAGGCGTTCAAAGTGCGGGAGCCATAATGGGCGCGGTAAACATTAGCGCTGTCACCTGTTTGATACTCAGGGTCATGTCACTTTGAGTTTGGGGAAGTGTAGCTGGCTGCTCCAGCCAAGGTGAACAGAAATGTGTGTGTGTGTGGGGGGGTCTATTTGGAGCAGCATCCTTGCAATTTCTCATGCCCTTTCTCTGTTGCTGTCAGGCTGGAGACAACAGCCTATGTCCTCAAGTGGGGATTCTATGAAGCAGAGGACACCGCTAAGACATGCTGGCATGAGGTCTCAGATGGAAATAAGCCTGTTATGCCTTAATGCAGCAAGATTTGGGGGCTGTGACAGCGATAAAAATGAGCAATGAAACTGGGGCTGGAGGGGCTGAAGAGATGACTCTGTTGGTAAAAGAGATTGCTGTCAAACATGAGGACCCAGTCTCAGATCCCTACCTGTCACATAAAATGCTGGGCGGGGGGCACATATAATCCCAACACAGAGGAGGGAGAGACAAGCGGGTCCTTTGTCATCTGAGACCGTTTTTTGCTTCCCCGGGCCACTCAGACCCAAATAACCACACAAAACTGTATTAATTACAACACTGTTTGGCCAATGGCTCAGGCATATCCCTAACTAGCTCTTACATCTTAAGTTAACCCATTTCTATTATTTTATATTTTACCATGTGGCTCGTGGTTTGTTACATCTTTCTTCCTGGGCGGCTACATGCCATCTCAGTGATCCCGCCCCCTTTCCTCCTCTATCTCTGCTTGGATTTCCGGCCTTTCTATATTCTGCCCTGCCATAGGCCAAATCAGCCTCTTTACTAACCAATGGTAATAAAACATTCACAGCATACAGAGGGGATTCCCACATTGGTCCTTGAAGTTTTTTAGCCAGCCAGTCAAGGAACCATTCATTTGGGAGCCTTACATTTTTAAGCTAAAGAATAGTAAGATTATTCTAGGCTTCTTGGACTATCCAATCTCTTGTGCTCACTAGCACAGAGGCTCCTGAAGGCCCCTGGGATCTGATATTCAGGGTGAGTCAATTTTCCCCGACTCACCAGAAGGGCTATTATGATAGTGAGTGGTGATTTGAGATACTCATTCTGTTAAAAAAGAAAAATTGAGCTCCCTCAGATGAAAATTGCTATATAAATCTTTGCTTGATGGAAATATCCTGACAGGGGAGAAAATTAGAAAGTACAGACACCCAAAGAGTTCTAAATTAGAAGGTGGTTTAATTCTCAAGTGACAGAGGGGACAGATGTAGACAGAGGACTTGCAAGAATCAGCAGGCCCCATCATCTCTGCCCTTGCCCCCTGGAGGGTAGAAAGCAAGAAGACACTATCTAGACCCAACATCTTCTTCTGGCCTCTGCAGGCAACTGCACTGTGTGTCCATATCCTCACACAGATACATGCATATACATACAATTTAAATTAAAAATAGAACAGCTGGGGGATGACTCCTTACTCTGATCTTTTTATCATCCTGTACTTCACAAAACCCCTTTTCCTATCCAAAGCAGCAGACTTTTAGGAGATACTTGATGTCTCCATTGCTTTCTCTCCAAGTAGGTAGGGGTGTGTGTGTGTGTGTGTGTGTGTGTGTAGGGGGCAGCAGGTTAGAAAGAGTTTACACGGAAACTCTGGTGAAAGGGTAAAGCCTGTATTTCAAACATAGGTTTGCTTGTTCAGTAGAGCATGCCAGATCTCTACCAGTTGATGGCCTCCATCCTTAGGCTCAGTCCGATGGAGAGGAGTCATGGCAGTCTTTTGGCCCCATCTATCTCCCACTAACATGCCCTCTATCCTAACCAGCCTCCAGTTGAGAGTATACCCAGGAGACGGCCCGTCTCTCCAGGTGCCACTAGACCAGCCTTACACTGTGTTTGCTCTGACCCTGGAGGTTGGCTGCAGGGTTCTCTCACCTCCCAATCCCAACTGGGATTTCCTCTGTTGCTTTCCCCACAGCTGGAATAGAAGTATCCAAGCAGGCTAACTCCTACCCCGAGTATCAATAGGAGTGAGAAATACATCTTTGAGACCATAAACCACCAAAACTTTCAAATGGATGCCTCCTCTCTCCAGCTTAACTTTTGTTGATCAACAACAGTCTCCCACATGGGGCCCCATTCATTCAATTAATTTACTGTCAGCTCCTTTACCTGGAGGGGGTTAAGCCCCACCAGCTGTTTTCATTTCCTGCTGCTGTCATGTGGGTGTCATAGAAACAAAACAGACTGCATTCCGTGTTACTGTTTCCTTGAGGCCCAATCTGGGCTGTGGTAAGAGATGTGGCCAGACCAGCCATTGAGAGGTCCTACTCCAACAGGCAGAGTGATTTGCCAGAGACTCAAAGGCTGGGAGGGGACAAACTCTCACCAGCAAGCGGAAAACACACTCACGTGGTTTCTTCTCCTATATCTGGCAGGATCTTTATTTAATTGCTTCTAAAGAAATCTCCAGGCTGATGTTAGAAATGATCAAACACGGGACAGCAGAGGAATACAGTTGGATCATGTTTCTTTAGTTGTCTATAAAATGGCATGTAATTTGCAAACCAAAAATGATGCTTAAACAAACAATTACAGCAAAGTTCTTTATTTGAAGTTCCTGTATGTGCCATTAGCCCTACCCCAAATTCCAATGGATGGCATTCTTTAAAGCATTCTGTCTTCGTAACATGCCTTAAAGGGCCAGGACCATTACTAAGCCTCTACTAATACTAACTTACCTTACTAGCCCCATAAACCACCTATCACCCCCAAACACAAACACACACACACACGCACGCGCGCACACACACACACACACACACACATCCCTAGCATATTAGCTAGCATTGTTTTTCTTGTGTTTGCTTTAGTGGTACTTGTTTAGTTACATTTGAATAGATGTGACCTGTACCTACCCTGGGCAGCAGAATTATAGTATTTCTAGTGACTATATGAAGTTTCCCCAAAGGTAGCCTGCCTGCTTTCCTTCCTTCCTTCCTTCCTTCCTTCCTTCCTTCCTTCCTTC
>LOEQ01000458.1:71624-86063 GCA_001685075.1 Bramus lutescens | reverse complement strand
CCTTCCTTCCTTCCTTCCTTCCTTCCTTCCTTCCTCCCTCCCTCCCTCCCTTCTGTCCTTCTGTCCGTCCTTCCTTTCATCTGTTTGTCCTTCCTTCCTTCCTTCCTTTCTTCCCTTTTCATGTTTAGCAAGTTCTCCACTATTGAGCTATGCCCCCAGCCCCTGAAGGTATTCTTGAAACTTGGACTGGACTTGATAATTCCGGGATAAGAACTAAACACACAAAACGAGAGGAAATGGCTACAACTAAGTAATGGCTAAATGAAAGATGATATGTACAACAAACAGTCAGCAACACGTGGCTTTAGACACAATGTGACTTGGGTACTGATTAGGACCCTTTCCTGGGTGTCAGTGGGAAAGGTTTTTCTCCGGGAAGACATGGCCTGAAGTTTCAGCTTCACTCAGGTTCTAGAAGACCTTTTTTTTATAGTCCTGGTTCTATTTCACCACTCCTTGCTAGGCACTTCTGGACCTAAAGGGGATTGTGTATGGCCATCACGGGAGTTTAGACGGGCGTGCATTTTTGTGAAGACTGCTGGACTAACTACAGCGGGTAAATTGTCGCTCTCAATTGTCTTTCTGTCATGGTTCAAATCCTAGGGTCTAATGTAACAGAATCCTGGAGACTTTCCCTGTCAAATGCTGAAACAGATCTTTGTTTGATTCTTTTTATTCTAACTGTGCAAATCAGTGGGGCTCCTGGAATTATGGCAACAGACTCTGTTCAAATAAAAATATGCGCTGGAGCTTCCCCACTTCAGGGTGCTTAGGAGTCCCCAGGGATGCTTGTTAAAAACACAGATTTCCAAATTCCATCTCAGACAACTGTATCGGGACGCAGGACAAAACTTCCAAGTCCCGCTTTTCCAAATAAGCTTTGTATAGGATTCCCAGCTTACTGACCAGGCAACCCTGAGAGACTCCACGACTAGACGTCTACCTGGTAGGACGGTTCAACGGGATTCCCCTACTGTGGTTAGGAAATTAATATCTCCAGGTCCCAGTGATGTTTAAAAGTATCTCCTCACCTTCTCAAAGGATGTATCCCCTTAGGGCAGTGGTTTTCAATGGTCCTAATGCTGCAACCATTTAATATCATTCCTTAAGTTGTGGTAATTAATTAATTAATGGTGGAACGTCAAATTATTTCATTGCTACTTCATAACTGTGATTTTACTACTGTTATGAGTCCACAATGTAAATATCTGATATGCAGATATGTGACTCCAAAGGAGTCAGGCCCTGCAGGTTGAGAGCCAGCGCCTTAGGTGGCTTCTTTGCTCCAATTCTCACATGCACCTTACAGCACTTTTGCTGTCCCATTGAGTTTTGTATCTATGTAGCCTAGGTAACAAACAACAGTGTGCCCATCTGCAAAACTTGTATAAACAAAAACAATGACATCTGACATGGCTATCTTAACTGAGAAGCATCTAGGAGAATTGAATTTTTAAAGATTTGTAAAATATTTTCTCTCATTTCAAACTTGGTGGGAATATGGGCACAATAGCAAAGTTCCAGAAGCGGGCGTTGGATCTTCTGGATCTGGAAATGGAGACAGTCGTTAGCCACCCAATGTAGGTGCTGGGAACTGAATTCATGTCCGCTATTGGAGCAGGATGTGCTTTCAACTGTTGAACTTTCTCTCCAGCCCCTAAAGACGTATTTTTAAAAAGTATCTTCCTAAACGTATTTCCAAATAAATGCTGCAAAAGATTATAGACCTTTCAAAGCAACAATAAAATCTCTTGGACCTCTGAATAGTGTTATCATTCTTCGTTACCTGTTCTGCAGTAGTAATCTGAAATTCTTCCCAATAGAACATACTTAGAGATAGTAAATAAAATTTAATAAACACATACTCAGGCCGTGGAAATGACTTAGCTCAGTGGTTCTCAATCTTCCTCGTGCTGCAACCCTTTAATACAGCTTCTTATGTTGTGGTAACCTCCAACTATAAAATTATTTTGATTGCTATTTCATAATTGTAATTTTGCTACTGTTAGGACCCATAATGTAAATATCTGTGCTTTCTGGTGGTCTTAGGAGACTCCTGTGAAAGGCTTAGCAGATAAGAGCGTTTTCTGTGAAAGGATGAGGTCATGGGTTCATATCCCCAGAACTCATGTAACCCAAGTACAGTGTGGGGTGGAGAGAAGAGGCTTCACTGGGGCTTGTGAGTCACAAGTCTAGCTCCAGGCTCAGTAAGAAACCCTGTCTCCAGGGAATGAGGTGGAGATTACTAAGTGCTGATGGCTTTCTCTGGCTTCTGCATATTCAAGGCCATTGAGTGCATGTGCATACATGCACACACAAACACATACATGTAAACATACAGTGCACACATATACACAGGAAAATAAGCATCTTTATGAATGCAAAGGTGAAGAGAGAGAGAGTGGGGAGGTGTGAGTAGGTCGGTTTTTTTGGCAAACCCCAAGTGAAGAAATCTAAATCTTGAAGTCTCTTTTCAATTTTGTAATCAAGAAACAGGACTTTCATGGGTCTCTGGAGAAAAACAAAAGTAAGCCAGAACTGAAACGTTTCTTTAAGGTCCTAAAAGTCACACATTCAATCGCCATGTCCAGCTCCTAACCCAGGCAGATGCTCCCTGCTCAACCATGGGCCATGCCTGACAGAAGACACGCCTGCTAGGTAGGTTGCCCACAAACCAACCCCACTTTCTTCATTACCGCAGACCCAATTCTCAGGGTCACCCTTAGCAGTGCAACAGAACACTAGCTGCAGCGTCCCCTCCCCCTGTGTACCCCTGTGTGGATCCCACAGACCAGTCNCCCAGCCTCCCAAACCACAAGCATTCCCCATGAAGACACCAGCAGAACAGGCTAATAAAACAGAAAACGTTCAGCCAACAACATACTGTCTGGAAATCCACAGAGAAAACAGAAACCAAGGAACAAAACACCCACCCAACCAAGACAAACTCAGAAACCAGTACCTAGACCTATGATCATCCCAAACCTGGATGCCTAGATGCCAACATAAGAACACAATCAATAACAGCCATGGCGATATGTCTCTATCAGATTCCAGCTATTTTTATCACAGCAGGCCCGGGATATTTTAGCAAAGCTGAAACACAAGAAAAAGACCTTAAAACCAACTGTATGAAGATGGTGGCAGCTCTTAAAGAGGAAATGAACAAATCCCCTAAAGACAGCCAGGAAAGCACAACAAACAATTGGAGGAAACAAAACTGCTCAAGGCCTGAAAATGGAAAGAGAAGCAACAAAGAAAATGTAAACGGAAAGAATCCTGGAAACAAAAAATTTTAGAAATGCAAAGAGGAACCACAGAGGCAAGCTTCACCAACAGAATACAGGAACTGGAAGAGAAAATCACAGGCAAATTGGAGATATTACAGAAGAAATCTATACATCCATCAAAAAAAGAGTTAAATCTAAAAATATTCCTGACACAAAACATTCCAGAAATCTGGGACACCATGAAAAGACCAAACCTTCAAATAATAGGAATAGAGGAAGGAGAAGAATACCAACTTAAAGGCCTAGAAAATATTTCGACAAAATCATAGAACTCTTCCTAACCTAAAGAACGGGATGCCTATAAAGGTACAAGAGGCATACAGAACATCACATAGTTTGGTTCATAAAGGAAATTCTCCTCACCACATAATAATCCAAACACTAAACACACAGAACAAAGAAATATTAAAAGCTGCAAAGGAAATAGACATAGTAACATATAAAGGCAGGCATATTAGAATTACAGCAGACTTTTCAGTGGAGACTCTAAAAGCCAAAAAGGCTTGGGCAGATGTGCTGCAGACTGTAAAATATCACAGGCGCCAGCCCAGCTTTCTATACCCAACAAAACTGTCAGTCACTGTAAGTGGAGAAAATAAAATATTCCAGGACAAAGTCAAATTTAGACAACATCTATCTACAAATTCAGTCCTGTAAATGTTCTAGAAGGAAAAATCCAAACCAAAGAGGTTATAAAAGCAGGAAATAAATAATCTCATATCAGCAAAACCAAGGGAAACACACAAACATATACACACATACACACACATATGCACACACGCGCACACACCATCGCCAGCAAAATTACTAGAACTAACAGTCATTATTCATTGGTATTGCTAAAAATCAGTGGCCTCAATTCCCCAGTACAAAGGCACAGATGAACAGAATGGATTAGAAAACAGAAGTCATTCTTTTGCTACAGACAAGAAACACACCTCAACATCAAGGATAGACATTACCTCAGATTGTGAGCCACCATGTGGTTGCTGGGAATTGAACTCAGGACCTTTGGAAGAGCAGGCAATGCTCTTAACTTCTGAGCCATCTCTCCAGCCCCTGACATTTCAATTCTTAACATCTATGCATCAAACACAAGGGCACCCACTTTGTAAAAAGAAACACTACTGCTTAATTCACACATTGACCCTCACTATGATAGTAGGAGATTTCAATATCCCACTTTCACCAACGGACAGGTCATCAAGACAAAACAAAACAAAACAAAATACAGGAGAACAGAAAAAATAACTGACATTATAAACCAAATGAACCTAACAGTTATCTACAGAACATTCCACCCAAACACAAAATAATATATTCTTTTCTCAGCACCTCACAGAACTTTCTCCAAAGTTGACCACATATTTAGACACAAAGCAAGTCTCAACAGATAAAGGAATATTTAAATTACTCCCTGCATCTTTTCAGACCACAAAGGATTAAGGCTGGATATCAGCAACAACAGAAAGCCAACAAACTCATGGAAACTGAACAACTGTCTAATGGATTAAGAAATGACGAAATCGAAGACTTTCTAGAATTCAATGAAAATGAATATACAACATACCCAAACTTACGGGATACAATGAGAGCAGTGCTAAGAGGAAAGTTCATAGTACTAAGTACCTACATAAGGAAGTTGGAGAGATCTCACACTAGCAACTTAACAACACATCTGAAACCTCTAGAACAAAAAGAATTACGCATACTCAAGAGAAATAGACCACAAGAAATTATCAAATTGGGCGATGAAATCAATAAGATAGAAACAAAGAGAACAATACAAAGAATCAATGAAACAAAGAGTTGGTTCTTTGAGAAAATCAATAAGATAGGCAAACCCTTATGCAAACTAAAAGACAAGGAGATTAATAAAATTAATAAAATTAGAAACAAAATGGGGGAATAGCAACAGACACCAAGTAAATCCAAAGAATCATTAGCACATACTATATCCCACCAAAATAGAAAATCTAAAAGAAATGGATAATTTCTCAATACCATTTACCAGAGTTAAATTAAAATCATATAAACATCTTTCAAAGAAGAGTTAATGCCATTACTCCTCAAATTATTCCACAAAACAGAAACAGAAGGAACACAGCCTGGTTCATTTTCTGAGGCCACACTTATCCTGATACCCATACCTCATAAAGTCACAACAAAGAAAGAGAATTAATACAGACCAATTTCCCTTACAAACACAGATGCAAAAATAATAAGATAAACTTACAAAATGAATCCAAGAACACATCAAAAAGATCATCCACCATGATCAAGAAGGCTTCATACCCGATATGCGGGGATGGTTCAACACATGAAAATCAGTAAATGTAATCTACCATATAAATAAACTGAAAGAAAAAAACACATGATCATCTCATTAGATGATAAAAAAAAAAAGTCTTTGACAAAATCCAACACCCTTTCACAATAAAGGTCTTGGGGAGATCAGGGATACAGGGGAATACCCAAACATAATAAAGGCAATTTTCAGCAAGCCTATATCCAACATCAAATTAAATGGGAAGAAACCCAAATTCCACTAAAATTGGGGGAACAAGACATGTTTATCCATCTCTCTATATGTATTCAATACAGTACTTGATGTTTTAGCTAGAGCAATAAGACAACTAAAGGAGATGAAGGGGATACATATTGGAAAAGAAGATATCAAAGTATCATTCCTTGCAGTTAATATGATAGTATACACAAGTGACCCAAAAATTCTACTAGGGAACTTCTACAGCTAATACACACTTTCAGAAAATTGTCTGGATACAAGTTTAACTTAAAAAAAAAATCAGTAGCATTCTGTATACAAATGACAAATGGATGAAGGAAGAAATCAGGGAAACAGCACCCTTCACAATAGCCTCAAATAATATAAAATATTATGGGGATAATTCTAACCAAGCAAGTGAAAGACTTTCATGATAAAGCTTTCAAGTTTTTGAAGAGAGAAATTGAAGAAGATATCTGAACATGGAAAGATCTCCCCCGCTTGTGAGTCAGAAGGATTAACGTAGTAAAAAATGGGCATCTCACCAAAAGCAATCTACAGATTCAATGCGATCCTTATCAAAATTCCAACATAATTGTTTACAGATCTTGAAAGAACAATTCTCACTTCTTACGGAAAAACAAAAAACCCAGGACAGCTAAAACAATCCTAAACAATAAAAGAATGGCTGGAGGCATGGTCTTTCTGATTTCAAGCTGTGCTACAGAGCTATAGCATGGTATTGGCATAGAAATGGACAGGTGGGTACATGGAATCGAATAGAAGACCTAGGCACACACACCTATGGACATCTGATTCCTGATAAAGAAGCTAGAAATACATACTGGAAAAAAAAGAAAGCACCTTTAACAAATGGTGCTGGTCAAACTGGACAACTATATGTAGCAGAATCCAAATAGATCTATATCTATCACCCTGCACAAAACTCAAGTCCAAGTGGATCAAAAGACGTCAAGATAAAACAAGACACACTGAACCTGATAGAAGAGAAAGTGGGGAACAGCTTTGAAAACATTGGCACAGGAGACAACTTCCTGAACAGAACACGGATAGTGTAAGCACTAAGATCAACAATAAATAAATAGGACTTCATGAAAATAAAAAGCTTTCTATAATGCAAAGGGCATTGTCAGTAGGACAAAGAGGCAGCCTAAATTATGGGAAAATTTTTTTACTAACTCCACAACTTACAGAGGACTAATATCCAAATTATATAGAGAATTCAAGAAACTAGATATTAAAAAATAATCCAATTTTAAAAGTGGGGTACAGATCTAAAAATAGAACTCTCAACACAGAATCTCAAGTGGTTGAGAAACATTTAAAGAAATGTTCAACATCCTTAGCCATCAGGAAAATGCAAATCAAAAGTACTTTGAGATTTGCTCTTACACCCGCCAGAATGGCTAAGATCAATAACACAAGAGACGGCTCATGTTGGAGAGGATGTGGAGTAAGGGGAACATCCCTCCATTGCTGGAAGGAGTGTAAACTTGTACAGTCACTACGGAAATCAATATGGTGTTTCATCAGAAAATTGGGAATCAATCTACCTCAAGATAGTTATACTACTCTTGGCAATATACCCAAAGGACATTCCATCCTGCCACAGGGACACTTCCTCAACTATGTTCATTGCAACTTCATTCAAAATAGCCAGAAACCGAAAACAACCTAGATGTCTCTTAACTGAAGAATGGGTAAAGATATTGTGGTACATTTACACAATGGAATATTACTCAATGTTTTTTTTTCTTAAAAAAAAAACAACATAATGAAATTTGCAAGCAAATGGATGCAGTGAGGAAAAAAAAATCATCCTGAAGCAACCCAGACTCAGAAAGACAAATATGATATGTATTCACTGCTAACTGGATATTAGCTGTTAAATAAGTGATAATAATCATGCTACACTCCACAGACCCAGAGAGGTTAGGTAAAGAGCAGGGCATCAGGGAGGAAGCCGGGATCTTCCTGGAAAGGGAAAATAGAATAGATTCTTTGGGTGGTAGGTAGGTGAGAGGGAGGGATCAGGTGGGGGGGAATTGAGGGAGAAAGAATGGGGAGAGAAGGTTGGAATTGGGGGGCATTTGTGGGTGATGTGGGAACCTAGCGCAGTGGAAACTTCCTGGAATCTATGAGAAACCTAGTGAGGACTCTTGTCATAAAGAATATGGAGTCCGAAATGGACACCTTCTGTAGCCAGACAAGGCTTCCAGTGGTGAGACTGGGTTACATTTGGTTGAGTTGTTGGCAAGGGGGTCCCATGGAGATCCCTAAACAACCCAGGCTTATGCTAGGATAGAAGGTCACCCTCTAAAAAGTGATAATGGGGCCTCATTGCCAAAGACAACATCTTGGCCCAGTGAACGTAGAGAGGTTGAGCCTTCACCCCTACATTCTAACCTCTTTGTTGTGGGAAGGTGTTCTGCAGGCTACAGAAAGAGAAATCTAGACACCAGCCCAGCCACAAAATCCTCGACCTACAATTTGTCCAGCCTCCAAGAGGTGGCAGGCAATGGGCCAATGGTGGCACAGAACATGAGGGAATGGCCAATCAATGTTTGGCTTAAGTTGAGGCCCACCCCAAAAAAGGGAGCCCACGCCCTATACTGCCCAGATACCCAGGAACCAGAGACTGGGTAGTTCAGAGCCCTGGGGTTGAGCCAAATACAACTGATGGCGAAAAAGATTAATAAAGATGTTAAATGGTAAGACAAAAATTAAGCAAGATTTTAAATAGGAAAACAAAAATTAATAGTTTTTAAATAGTAAAAACAAAAATAATGATTTTAAATAGTAAAAATAAGTTACACACTCAGTGAAAACATGGTCTAGATAAACACGTGCTTCATAATGGAAATGTGTGTCACAGCCAAGGTTCTGAGTGAGCAAAACATTCCCTTAAAGGTAGTGACCACACTCCTGTTAGCACATCAGCCTGAACTAACATTTACACAGCCCTGAAAACTCCAAAGCAAGGAGCAAATGCAAAGTTGACTCTAAGGCACTGGTGAGAGAAGGAAGATTCCTCCCCGAAAGGAGAAACGTTGAATGTAGGCCTCTTGAGTGTCCCACGTATGTGAGTTTAGGCTCAAGACCCCAAATCGCAAACACATATGGGCAAGTTACTAGAAGCAGGATCAAGTGGTAAAACTCTCCACAGACTTCAGATAACAGAACTGTCCATTGTATGGTGTCAACAGTCATGAGTTGACATGCTCAAAGATGACTAGACAGATTCAGAAAAGACACAAAAGAAAGACAGATAGATAGGAATGAAATTCTCAGCGGGAGGGCTAATAGCAGATTCAGCTGTTAGAGCAAGAATCGGTGATTTAGACAGAGAGCACTACGATATGCAGAACATGGCACAGAGAAGAGGGGATGCACAGAGAAGAGGGGATGCACGCAGTAAAGCACGTTCTTGGTGGATGGTTTTATGCATCTGTCTTTGCCACTTCAGTTAACACTAAGAGGAGCTAGAGGTCCGGACCTTAAGACTCCACAACTTCTCAGAGGAGACAGAGAAGAAAACCTATGGTCATAACCTAATACGGCAAGAACTGTAATAAAGGGGTCACGCTTGGTCCTTCTCAGCAGGATCCCAGTATCCAGAACAAGGACAGTTACATTGTGATGTTCAAACCATAATAAACAAATAGTGTTTAGGCCACGGATGTGGGAATCCTCATTTTTCTATCTCTACCCTACCCTAAAAGAGGTGTGTGTGTGTGTGTGTGTGTGTGTGTGTGTGTGTGTGATGTGTATGTTCTATGTAGAGGTGCATATGTATGCATGCACACATCTGCATGGGAGCCAGAGGTCAACCTCAGCTGTCATCTCTCAGATCCCGTATGTCTCGTTTGATTTGAGATAGAGTATTCCACGGGGACTGGTTACTTGCAGATTAGGCTACACTTTCTGGCCAGGGAGCCTCATGGACGCTCCTGACTCTGTTTCCCCTGTGTTGGGACTGCAAGTGCACTCCACCAAGCCCGGCTTTTCATGGGTGCTGAAGGTCAAAGTCACATTCTCATGCTAGCAGTGTAAGCCCTTTCCTTAGTGAGCCATCTTTCCAGCACCCCAGAAAGTTTGTTTTTGATGAAGATATATCAACAAGGGGAAATGTGACTTTAAAAATGATAATTAAAATCCTGTTACAAGAGGCCAGCTGCTGACACTCTGGCTAGAGAGTATCTGGACAAACAGGGCTGGAGCTATTGAGGAGAGTAGAAGTGACCGTGCAGTCAGGGTTTTTTTTCTTGACTCTGAACCCTAGTTCTGGCTGTGTTGTAGGAAGTGAGGTGCGTGGCTGTCATGAGTTCAAGGAAATAGAATGCACAAGAGTGGGCCAGATGGGCCTGCTTATACATGACATGGATGGTGACAGCAACTGGCCCTGATTAGAGTCATGTCAGATGCCAGCTACCTGGCTAAGCATCTCCCATGAATAATGTAATTTTTGTCCATGCCAATTTATGATTCAAGTCCATTGTTTTCCATGTTTTACAACGAGGAGAAGTTGCAATAGACTCAGCATGATCATGGTCATGTGACTGTAAGTGACCAAGCAAGCTGCAGTGTAGAGGCTTCTGACCATACTGGGCTCCATACATGTGTACACGTGACACTTAGCACACTAGTGAGCCCTTGTGCACACCAGTAAATGACCCAGGCTCTGTCAGGAAGCAAAGCCAATCAGATTCTTTTTTCTCTGTGGGGAAGAAGTGAGGAGAGATACAAGCTGAGGAAAGATATTGCTTCTCACTTGTGAATAGCAGCTTGGGACAGTAATGGCATGTTATTTGGATGTTTTGGTTTTTCCAGGTGACCATTCACTGTGTGCTTAAACCACAACTACCTGATCTTTCTCCAGCCTCCATCTGGTTGTTTCCCAGAGTTTCTGCATTTTGTCATCTTTGTGTATAGGCACATGGAAACCAGAAAAGGGTGTTGGATCTGGTGTTACAAGCAGTTGTAAACCTCCTGACCTGGGTCCTGGGGACCAAACTCTAGTCCTTTGGAATGCCCTTAATCAGTGAGGCATCTCTGCAGTCTCAGCACCGTGATCTTTTAGCCTCTATTGCTGTCAGGGTCTCATGTAAATGAAGTAAATGCACAGCATCCCAGATGGTACTTGGGGGAATATTAGCACTCTTAAATGGCTATGTATTTTAGATATACAAAAATAAAACATTATGCAATAACCACACCTGTAATCCATAGCTGGTTTAATAATTCATATTGCATTGGGTATGTTGAAATATGATATCAGGAGCACAGTAGCTGTTTCTTGAATAAATGAATACATTTTCCACTTATTTCCATATTTTGGATGACGATGAAATCTTTTGTTTTCGAAGGCTCCATGATAATTTTCCCATGCAGTTTCTTTGGCTGGAGAGCAAGGTCACACCATATCTATCCTCATGAAAATCCAAGACCATTTTAGACTGCCTGAAGTGGGAAACAATTTCCCCAGAAGCTGTACCTCCCTCTTTAATTCTTAGCTATTTCCTTTTTCTTTTAGTCACACCTGCAACATCTATAAAAGCAGTCTCTCTGTCTCTCTCTCTCTTTCTCTCTCTCTCTCTCTTTCTCTTGCTCCTCATGGTCCTTGTCCCTTAGTGCTTCTAATTTTTATGTTCTATATATTAAAAAATTACAGTAAAGTGTGCATCGTATAAATTTTACTGCCAACCATTCTGAATGCACAATGAAATAGCATAAGTATCTCACACCGCTGGGCAGCCTCGCCACCACCTCTATCCAGGGCTTGATCTAGTCTATGTATTTTACAATTAGTTTGGCCACATCAAGGCGGAAGACCACGTCTTATCACCAGCCTTAGCAGAGGCTTAGACTTGAGCGCATATTTGCAATTTTTGATAGCTGCTAGAGATTTGTGACCCTGGGAAAAGAGAATTTTGCAATAAATCATAGAAATCATCAGCAAAACCAATCACATGAACAGCTGGTGCTTAGCTTAAGAGGTTTTTGGAAGCAAGGCTCCATATTCTTTCTTAAAAATTATTTTTAGGCGATGTCATAATTCATTCCATGTATATAATGCCTTCTGATTGCTCTCGCCTCCCCCAGCCTCTCTCATCTCCCGCCCTCTCCTGGATGTTCCTCTTCTTTCCCGTAATCTCTTTCCCACATTCAGGTCTTTTCATTTTCTTTGTGACCCACTGAGTTTGGCCATGCCATCTGCACAAGCACAGGTTAGCAATCATCCACTGGTGCCTGGGAGACTCTGCAGTGGGTACGCAATGGAAGGTAATGGTTCCCCTCATCCCCAGACTCTATGGGTAGTCAATAATTCAACAATTAAAGGCTAGAGGCCTGTGATCCCTTTCCCCACCCATGGCTGACTATTGATAGGTCTGAAGACTCCATAGTCTTCTGTGACTGGATGAACTTTGTAAATGACTTTTTTATTTTTTCAAAAAAAGTGGGTGGTGCTCATTCTAAACACAAGAAAAACTGAGTTAGAAAGAGAAATGCCAAGGAGTTTTAGGGCAGAACTGCTGAAGTTTATGGACTTAATGTAAGACAAGATCTATTAGGCCAGAAAAGACATTGAGGATGCTTGTCAAGGGTGAGAACTGCTGTAAATCACTGACGACAAGAAAGTCAGGGTTGAACTAAAGCGTTCCTTGCTCCAGGCCCTGCTCCAACAGGCTAGTTATGGATGCTCAGTGTGGCATCTCATGAGACCATGCTGACAAGCTTCACAGAGAGAGATGCCATCTGTCACTTCTTAAGGGCAACTTATCTAGCTTTTAGAGTACAGGTTCCTGTCGGAGGTCCATTCTGTTTAAACACTGCCCTGCCCCCAGCAAAAGGCGTATTCTTGAAACTGATTGAGCTGGGAAATGGTGCCTGTGGTGTGAGTACTCAGTCACGCTCCTGGAGGATCCCTTGTCCTTCAAAGTGAGTTATTCTTTCAGAGAGACTGACGTCTGAGAAGAGCAGTGGGCGTGGTTCCTAGAGGCTTCAACCTGGAGCATCAGAAGACCCTACGACACAGTTTAGGTGACTATACAAGCTACTTCTCAAAGTACAGCACCCCTAACAACAATCATAGTCATCCCCTTTCTGGTGGTTTTGCTCCCCACTATTTCTGTTCCCCAATCCAATTTCAGCCTAAAAAAATGTCAAATGGAAATTTCTGAAAGCAAAAAATTTACAAATTTTTACCTATTTGTCTATGTAAGCTTCACTTTTTATTTATCTGTTCATTTGTGTTCATGTGTATGCTGTATTTATGTGTGTCCACATTAACTGTGGAGGTCAGAAGTCAATGTTGGGTGTCTTCCTTTGTTTTTCTCCACTTGTTTATTTGCTTACTTTTGAGACAGGGTCTTTCATTGGACCTAGAGCTCACCAATTGGCTAGACTGACTGAACTCCTATGTCTGTCTTCTAATTCTGAACTAGAGGCTTGACTTTTGACATGGGTGCCGCTGATCTAGACTGGCTCCTCTTGCTTAGGCAGTGAACACTTTATCCACCGAGACATCTTTCAACCTCAATCCGCAAGTTATAAATTACAGTTTGGGGCAGTACAGTGAAATCTCACACCATTAAGCCCTGTTCTATTTGGAACATGAGTCAGTCTTTGGTCCAATATATCCATGCTATATATAGTGTATAAACATATAGCATATACAAATATACAACATATATTAAAAGTGTATCTAAGTGAAGACAAACTAGGTCCGTTCCTATTTATGATTAAACCTCTGCCTCTCAAGGATTGGGCTATGCCTCACCTGGAACCTTAAATACAAACAGTTCTCTACTGCCTGTTGCTAGAATGGCAATACTGTCTTTGTCTCAAAAAGTTGTTTATAACCATCTTGCAATCCTACCTCGGTTTCAAAAGGTTACATGACTACCCATGACTACCTTGTGAAGCCCACCTTGCAACCATGTCATGGTTTCAAGAGGGACTAACTTGGTATGTTTATGTTCTGCTCCTGTAACCCCACGTATTTTGTCAGCCGAATCTCCCATTTGGAAACCCCCTACCCCCAAGTTAAAAAAAATCCTTGGCTTCCTCACATCCAATGCTGACCCTCACTCACATAAGGGGGAGGCAGCCTGTATACATGAAGTTAAAAAAAAACTTGCTTTAATTAATTGCTTGCTTTAATTAATTTGGTCATGATGATTTGGGTCAGTGGTCTTTCTCCTCTCATCTTTGGAATTAACAGAGGCACCAAAAGGTGGACCATGGAAGGACAGATTTTCTTGGTGTTTTGTGGCAACATAGCAGGACATGTAGAAGAAACAATGGTACCAGTATTATTCCTTACAGTGTGGAATAACATGGCAGCTATGTCTTTGGTTTTGAATGGGTGAGCTTATTAAGTGTATTACAAGCAAATGTGAAAGAATAGCAAGTGACAGAAACAGCCAACGATGCAAAATACGAAATGGGGAGTCTGCAGCAGCCAGCACGGAAGACTAGTGTAGGCTGACTGAGAGAGAAAAAGCAAGGTAACATCATCCAAATGGGGCTTATAAACATCTAAGTAAAAATCAGCTGGGGGGGGGGCTGAGAGATGGCTCAGAGGTTAAGAACACTGGCTGTTCTTCCAGAGGTCCTGAG
>LOEQ01000458.1:60813-71562 GCA_001685075.1 Bramus lutescens | reverse complement strand
GCAGGGATACATGCAGGCAGATGCTGTATAAATAATTAATAAATAAATCTTTTTAAAAAAATCAGCTTAGGTTTATTGGGATAGTCAGCTTGAGTTTCTGATTGAGTTTCCTCATGATGGGTGAGCATCTGGCATCCCTTTCCCACCACAGCTATGTTTATATCATGGGATAAACACCAGAGATGTCAATTGGAAATGGCTTGTTTTCTAGCTGTTCCCAAGGACGCCATGTTTGTAATACGCTTAGCTGCCTGTTGTTTTTTCTGTCTCCCGGTCCCAAAGCCAGGGGGACAAGCCTGACCCAGGACAGGGTGGGAAGCGAAAGAGGGGGTCGGAGGAATCAAGAGAAGGCCTCTTTGCTTCCACAGTCGACTTTCAACAAACTTAAACAGCACACGAAACTTACCAATATAATTTCTATTACTGGTATATAGTGTTCATTACCAACTGTGGCTTTTCTAATCCAACTGGGGATTTTGAAACACAAATCTCAAAGGGGGCGCTACCATGCGTGGTGACAACAGTTATAAGCTAGAATTGCCCTGGGATCACCATGATGTCTAAGCAGAAAGGATGCTGCTCATGTCTGTTTAGTGACATATGTGCTCGATGTTGGGGGCAGGGCTGCTGAGGAGATGGAATGGTAAGAGTGTCACATGAATGGCTGTCATTAGCGTCACTCATGTTGTCTATCAAACAGGACCCTCCTCAGTCTTTCTGCTGGGAGCTTAGTCTAGGTTAGAGCCAGCACCCAGCTTCTACAAGGGGTTTGCTACCAGAGTTCTCAAAGCACATTGTGATTATCTAGAATCTGGCCATCCAGCCCTGCTAGTAGGTGAGTCTGGGTCATGTCCCAGTGGCTTTGCAAATTGCTATGCATCATGGGCTTTTAAGAGACTATTCCCACAGTCAAACTTAAGACCTACAAATCTCCCAGTGCTGAGGATAAACGGGATCTGCCAAACCCAGCTCGGGGGTTTCAAACGCCCAAATGCAGCGATTCGTCCCTAAAGCGGCATGTGCAGAGATAGCTCAGTTTCATTCTGCCCACACTTACACAGCGCTTGCGGTAGCAGCACGCAACAACGTGATGCCCTAAAGTTAAACTGTCCGGGTTCAAATCCTGGCTCTGCCACTTGCTAGCCATCCATCATTGGATAAGCTGTTACATTTCTCCAGGCCTTTTGTAGAACTGAGTTAACACCCATACAAGAGCATGCAGCAAAGGCACTTAAAGGCACAGCTCATGGTGAAGGTACCAAAACGGAGAGGAAGGCATGGCTCCCAAGCTCCCAATTAGATCTTGGTGTTCCATATCCCCTCCCAGTCTCCCACATTGGTCCTCAGAACCAAGGGCATACTCTTCATTGGTCATCAGGCCCTTCCCTCTTTCCTACTCCAGGGAAGGAGAAACATCGCCCTTTCCTTTAATCTCCTGGTTCCCTGTGTGGGACCCGGGAAACTAGGATGACAAAGGACAGGAGAGATGACCTGGAGGAGGCAGTATGCGCACACAAAGAGAAACTGATCAGCAACCGAGAGGGGAATGCATCTTGGGTTTATATAGCATCCTAACAAACAACAGCAGGTTTGCACAGGTAACAAAACAAAGGGTGTATACACCTGTCCTTATGGGTGGGAGAATGTAGGAAGGTCTCTCTATACGGGGGATAGTAATGGAGGAAAGGGGCGTTCAGTGATATCTGCTATGTGTTTCCTCTGAGGCCATCTCCAGGCTGACAAGTGTCTAGCAAGAGGGGAGGCCAGAGAGTTATTTTGCTGCTTCTCACTTGCTATAATTCAAAATAATCCTTTTGCCAATGTGGCATGTCTTAGGGAGTCCTACTGTGAGATCTTTTCGTCACTGGAGTTTATTCCTGGGAATGCAGCTCGGTTGGTAGAACATTTACCCGGTATGCATGGAGCCCTGGGTTTGAGCTTTGGAACAGCATAAACCGGACATAGTAGTGCAAGCTTGTAATTCCTGAATTAGAGGCCGGAAGGTCAGGAGTTCAAGGTCAGCCTCAGCCACATAGCAATTTGAGGCCAACCTGAACTACAGAAAACCCTGTTCTCAAAAACACAAAAAAGAGGTTTTTTTTTTGTTTTTGTTTTTGTTGTTTTTACAGTACTTTTAGATTTAAATAAAGTATGAATTGGCTGACTGCAGAGTTGCCATAGACAGCTTCCTGGCCTAGAGTTTCCTTTTGTTCTCATCTTGAGGTGTACAATGCTACTGTGAACCAACCAATGGTATAGCCCACAGCTTACTGGGGCTTTCTCAGTGCTTATGCAATATTCCCTTTCTAATTTGGGATCACATCTAGGATACTATGCTGCATCCGGTTCTCCTGTCTCCTTTGGGGTCTCTTGGCTGTGACCAGGTCTCAGACTTTTCCTGCTTCTGATGACCTCGAAAGTTGAGGAATAACAGTCAGGGACATCCTGGGCTGTTCCACTACCTGAGTTTGTCTGATGTAGTTTTTTGGTGTTTATACTGTATAGATTCGGGGGCAGAAATCACAGAGGGGCAATGCCATGTTTATCACGTCCACTGTGGGCACAAACCATCAGCCTGGTCCATGACTGCTGAGGCTGACCTGGATCAAGCGGCTGAGGCAGTAGCCATCTGAGCGCTGTGCTATAAGCTTGCTCCTTTGCTCCATCCCTCCACACGGTACTTTTTGGAAGGGGGTCACTATGAACAGTCCACGTAATGAACCAGGGCATCCTTTCTACCGCCTTTTTGGAGGCAGAAGAGAGAATGCCCTTTTTTCTCCCTCCATATTTTTAGTAAAGTTTAGAGATCATTTTATTAATGAGCAGTGGCCAGCAAGACATGAAGACACCTTAGGAGAAGGTCAAGGTCACAGCCAGAGCACAAAAATGTGGAGATAGCCGGGTTTCTCTCACGATGGCCGTGACAGTCAAGTAAAGTCACAGTTACAGGGTACGAGGGAGTTAGAGATGCAGATTGTGTCAGGGGAGTGAGCAACTTTGGACCAACAGCTGGTGATGTACACAGGGGTCCTTGTTATCATTTCAAGTCACTTCTTAAACTAAGACCAGAAGCAAGAGTGGCAATATAATTGCTATTCATTGGTTACTGGAGGGGATTCTTTCAAAAAAGCTATTAGCTAAATTGAGGAGGATTAGGAAAGAAGAGAAGAACACGTTCAGACATTTTTAAAGAACTCATTTAACTACTTCCTAATTAATTAGTCTGCTTTCTGAGAGCAAACTGCTGTCTAATTGCTAGGGGGAAATTACTCTTAAAGAGACAACCTGAGGTATCTACAACAAAATGTGATTTTTCTCACTTGTATCCAGAAAGACCTACGCTGTTTAACATGGGCAGACAACTTCGTTGACAAAGTGAGTTCCCATCGTCTGGCCACCAACAGCTGATTCTATTTTCAACTTGTTTCTTTGCAGGAAGTGTTGATGAGGGAAGGGAAGAACCATCAGGTTGACAGGTCCTTGAATCTAAAACCCTGAGACACCTAGTCAATGACACTCCCCTGCTATCTAAAAGCCCTTCTCCTGTGCATGCGTGCATGCGTACTGTGCGTAACACCCTGGGTAGGGATCCAGTGTGGGCTGAGATAAAATCTCCCGTGTGATAAATGCCAGGTTTTATTTAACAAGAGAGCAAGCTGGCATCTGGAAAGAAGTCTGCAGGCAGATCCTTAACTTCCAGGAAATCTGCTGAGGATTTAATGTTTCCATGGCAACAGTTATGGCAGACACTAAGTATGAAGAACATTGCTGGGTTTGCCTCTGTTCCATCTCTGTTCCCTATAGTATGGAGGGTCTCAAGATTGAAGTCTATGTACATATACACTCCCACCTAACTACGGAGTTGTAGTCTGAGAAACACACTGTGATTAGAAAATATGAGAAGTTGGGAATGCAGTGAATATGGCCACCTACTGAATACCATAACCCAGTAATGCAGTGCATGGCAGTATGTGGACTGTCCATTCTGCTGACTGTATAGATGATGAATCCATGCCCAGCTTCTGCCACTCAACATGCTAAGATAGAATTCAATCATGCATGTTACCAGCTCAGGAACAAAAAAAAATCAAAATTCAAAACTTGAAGTATGGTTTCTACTGAACGTGGGCCACATTGCACCCTTATAGAGAATCAAAACTCTTAGGCTGAACGGCTGTGAATCAGGGGCCATCTATACTATTATATCTAAATTACCTATATTATATACTCTACTCACTCATTACAGGTGTGTATTTTGCATTTGTCTCATCTTTGAATTCATGTCACAGCAGAAACCCATGTCTTTTGGAAGCTTTTGAAATGTTTGTACAAGGAAACGCCTGCCTCTTCCAAGCCGACAATTTCCACCTGGGTTGTTTTCCGTCTCCAGGACTACCATGTTCCACCACAGCAAAGCTCGCCGTCTACGCTGGAAAGAAAAGGGCAGGCATCGCTAAAACCCCCAGAGAGGCCGGGAACAATATGGACATTTCTTGGTTAAATGTTTCTCAGAGTGGCGTGTGTGTTCTTGGTTATCCAGCCTCTCAGGAGAGAAGGCAACCTTTTCAGCTCATTTTAGGAGCTAAGTTTGGGTTGCTTCCAAAGGAAAAGAATATAGATAGTTCCTCCCTCATCTACGCGTTTCTCAAATCTCGATTTGTAACCCTGACTGCTAAGCTGCCCCCAGATTTAATTCTATACAATATGAATTTGGCAGCAGATGGAGCTGAAAATGAATGTCATGGGAGAAAGAATTCTGGTGGGGTTAGAATCAGTACCATTTAATGCTTCCTACAACTTACAGGTATTCCCTTCACTTAACTACCTGAAATCATGTTTCCTTTGTGGCATCACAGACACCACACAGTTGCTAATAAAAGGTTTAAGTTCTTTTTGCACCAGCGAAGAATTGGACTCTTGCCCTGTGGACTCTGATTTATTAAAGGGAGGATGAAAGAAACATAAGGCACTGATCTTATATGCATATTTCATTCCTTTGGAAATCTTCTAAATGAACCTTCTCCCAAGGTAGTTATTTCATTTCTTTCCTTTGATATATTAGAGGAGGTTTAACTGTCTTTCCCACGTTACAAGCTATTCATTAGGCAAAGTGAAGTGGCCAAAGGTCAGGAAGATTGTGTCGAAAACTATCTTCACAGCTAAAGGATGAAACTTGGCAGGGTGCGCCAATTGAGGATCGAGAAGGTCAGAGAGAGAGAGAGAGAGAGAGAGAGAGAGAGAGTAGTTGCATCTGGTTGCTTTCTATGTAATGTACTTCAAAGCCAGTCTGGGCAGCCTTAGTGTAGCCCTTAAAGTTTCCATTTAAACAAGGAAACCAGGCTACATGAGATGTCAGGATAAGAACACTGTAAGTAACTCTACTCCGTGCATGAGAATATATGCAGTGTGATTTCAAGAAAAGCAACTGGTATTGGAAAATGACCCTTGATCATGCCTGTCTGAAATCTTGTCAGAGCATAGGAGAAACTAGGGTACTGTTGAGAAGGTGTGTAAGCTCTGGAAACAGGACTTAGTGCCTGCCCAGTCCAAGATCCACCAATTACCAAGAGCGTAACTTTGGATAATTTTGGTCTTACTTATGAACTGAAGACTCTATAAAGATGCCATGACTGTTCTGGGCCCATCTCTTGGTCTTTCTTTCTCCTACCCTCTTGTATCCATTCCCTACAGAGGCTGGAAACCCCGTTTGTTTGAAGATAGGAACAGTCAGTCGGGTGTCTGTGTCTGGCTAATGAGATGTAAATGGAGACCTGTTTGGGGATTCTGGGGCAATGTCTGCATCCTTGTAGAGAGACTGAGCTTCCTTAAGAGAGCCCCCCCCATCAACTATTTTCCTTCTCCCATTGCTATCTGAATCTTCATCAGTCATGTTGCTTTCTTGATGAAACAAGCGGACACACGTAAGAGTCAATTGGCTAAGTATAACAAAATGGAAAACCAGGGTCAGGGAACCTGTCCACTTTGAGACTTGTAACAAAAGAATGCGCTGTGTTTGTGTGTGAGCCACCATCAGTGAGATAGTTAGACTAAAAGACTACACTGTTTTTGGTGTAAGCCACCATCAATAATATAGTTAGACTTACAGCTAAAAAGATTATATGTATTTCATAACAACAGAATAAAACAATGATAAATCCTAGTACAAGACCTGGCTCACAGTAGACAAGAGTAAATGTTAGCGCCTTTTTCCACCCAATACTTTTTGAGGATAAAGGCGCCTTGATAGAGGAGCTCATGAAATCAAAACTGTCACTCACGCTATTTTTGCTTTTCTCTTCCAGGGGGAAGGAAACAGGTGTGCAGACTGCTGAGTTTGTTCTGGAATCAGAGAGAATCCTAAGAACTTTTAAACAGTGGAACTCGCATCTTCGGGAGATAATGGCTGAGGTCTTAGGGGTTATGTTTGGAAGAGCATGGGACAGGGAGAAGGGAAATGGAAACGAGGTCTTGTGTCTTTGAGATAACCTGCCAGAAACGGCAAGTGTACAAGCTAAGGCAGCGATGGCCGAGACGGAGACACAGAAAGGTAATTTTATTGTGTGACAAAACAAACAGGATTTAGTGTTTGAACAGAATGGGTGTGAAGGGCAAGGCAGAGAAGGAAGATAAATCTGAACATTCTATACTGTGTGATCATGCTACAAATAACAAAGAAAAATATATTTATTGTTGACTTGGAGACACGTAGACAAAAGGATGAAGCACACAGAGCTAGTCGTATGCATTAGGAAATGTGTGAATCTGAGCTTGTAGCTTTGGGGAAATCTGGAAACAATTAGTTTAAACCCTAGGAGGGGAGGAGATGAACCACAAAGAGGGTATATGAGTATCTGAGTGTGTGAAGATAATTTGGGTGGGGCCATGGTAAAATTTACACTACCGCCTGGAAAGCAATGAGAGTCAGTCTATCCCATGAGAAATGAAGACTACCAAAGATATAGATATAGATATTAGTTATGGATAGCTCTACTCTTTATGATTAAAATATGCAAAACATTGGTTGTTTCCTCGAGAAATTACAAAATAAGCAAGAAAATAACCTAGAAATGAAATTTATAAATAAGCTGAAAGCATTGAGTCAGAAAATGAGATAACAGTGGAAAGAAAATTTAAAAGTTACCTTTCTTTCTTTTTTTAAAGCCTTGTGTTGCCATGTAACCCAGGCTGACCTCAAATCTGTGATCCTCCTGTCTCAGCCTCTGAGTATCTGAGAGTACTGTGGGTGTGTCCCCCATGTGTATGTGCATTTATGTACATATACATGTAGAAGCCAAAGGACAATCTCAGGTGTTGTGTCCTGGACATGGTCCACTTTTTTTTTTATTTTTTGAGACAGGCTATAAAGCTAGCCTAGAATTCATCATGTAGGACACCGTAGGCCAATGAGTCTTAGGAATCCGTCTGCCTGCACAAGCCGAACTGCCATGTCTGACTCTCTTACATCAGTTCTGGACATAGTGCTAAGAGCCTTATGCTCACAGGCAAGCACTCTATTGGCCGGGCTAAAAGTTACTTTTTGATCAGCGATACAGATTTGTAAATCATACACAGGCTTTTGAAAAAAATGATAAGGTTGGAATGAATTAAGAGACACGATCACACACATTCAAAGCATAGAAGATAATAATAAAGGCAGGCTTACCATATATTCAAAAATCTTTTGCTAAATGGAGGATTTTAATATGAATTTAAGTTTGGAAGGTGAAAACGCTAGGGATCAGGGAGGTAGCCCAGTTGTGTAGACAGGAGGACCCGAGTTAAGATTCCAGCATCCATGTAAAAAGCCAGGTGGGTGATATGTATCCATAATTCCATAGCGAAGCCCTAGACCTTAGGACAATGGACTCCATGATAGAAGTACCATTCAGATTGTAAAACTCAGCACAGAGGCAGCACCACCAACCAAAACTAAAACAAAGGGCTAATCCATCAAAGTCCATATAGTTCTGGGAAAGTCTGAAAATGTACTAACCTCGTCTTTTAACTTCTGTAGCTCTGCTGCTGGTTAACTGTTCTTGTTAACTGAAGTATGTCAACCCAGAATATGGTTTTTATGCTGAAAAGCTCACCCCAAACACTTACTGTAGCCACTGGTCAGCTAATAAAGACTTTATATTGGTTTAAACCTGCTGAGCAGTCTTCTCTGGTGAATACCCCACAAGAATTCCAGCACTGGGGAAGCAGAGACAGATAGATCCCTGGAGCTCATTAGGCAGTTAGCCTAGTTGAATTGGTGGGCTCTAGATTTAATGAGAGACTTTCTCAAAAAAAAAAAAAGGTAGAGTAACTGAGGGAGATGCATCACCCTGACCTCACCTCTAGCCTCCAAATACATGTTTGTACACTCATGTGCATTTACATGCATGTAAGCACACATCCACGGGAACACATACACAGAGGGAGGGAGGGAGAACTTTATTAGATCATTTACCACTGAAATACCAAGGAGGACAGGTAATAGACAATTAAACAAAAAAGGCACTCGATTGCTGTTGAGTGGAGACACATCCTTACCATCATAGTACTTGGGAAGCGGAAGCAGGAGGATCTTAAGTTTGAGGCGAGCCTGGGCTTTCTAATGAGATTCTATCTCTCAAAAAAAGAAAGAAAGAGAGAGAGAGAGAGAGAGAGAGAGAGAGAAAGAAAGGGAAAGAAGGGAAGAAGGGAGGGAGGGAGAGAGGGAGGGAGAGAAGGAGAGAGAAAGGGAGGGAGGGAGGGAGGGAGGGAAGCATTAGAATCCAACAATGTAGAACTAAGTTTGAATAGGAAATATTTCCACAAACTAACTCCAATAAATTATTCTAATTTGTGAAAATAAAAATTAAAAATCCAAATCCACCTTATGAAATGTGCATTACCTAAAAGCCAGACCTGAAACTATATCAGAGTAGATCATTATCAACTAATTACAGTAATGAGGGAAAAGACAATTCTATGTTTTGTGAACTAGAATTCATTAGATTATCGGGGGAATAGTTCACAGCTCTGAATACAGCTATTTTGGGAACTCAAGAAGAGTCAATTATGAGGAAATCATTTATATTGAATAAACAAACTAAAGTCATCAGACAACTGTACCACATCCATGAATGGTGCTGCATTAGGATTAATGCGACACCTACTTAAAGCTCACCGAACACCATAGGTAGAGAAGGAATGGGCTCGGCTCTTCATGAAGATTCTAAAGGTCAGCATGAGACAGCAGCTGCAAAAGTCACAGACGGTGATGGGAGGTAGCGTGTACTGTGTTGTTGGTTACTTAGTGCTTTGCCTGCGGGAGAATTATAATTCTCCACCACGTTAACATCACCACACCACGGGGCCGTCATCTGCCCATGTATTGGTCTTGGCCAACAAAACACAAGGGGAATAGGTCTATACTATGTCAGAGCTCAGGTTTAAGGGCCACTGTATGAACTGGCCATGGCAGCTTTCTCAGTTATAAAAATATTAGCGATCCCTAGAAAACTGGGCTTAGCTAGATCTTAGAATGCAAAAACAAACACAGAGATGCAGGTAACCAACAGCTAAGAATCGAGAGGAGTTGTTTTTATTAAAAATGTAATTTTGGAGCTCCAATGTGGCTTAGTTGGCAAAGTGCCTACTTCTTATCCATGAGGCTCCCAGGTTCAATATTCAGTGCCACATAGAGCAGGTATAGTGGCTACGCCTGAAATCCCACTCAGAAAGTGGAGGCAGGAGAATCAGGCTATATCACAAGTCCTGTCAAAATCAAGACCAAGATAGGAACTTATAGTATTGCCATCATCATTTACTATGCCCTGCATATCCTAGGAAATAATTGCACACACAATACATATGTTGTATAATATGCAAAGTATAACTATGGAAGAAAGAGGTCAAACATCTTGTTGGTCATATAATTTTATGCCTGACATCACCAAGAAACTCTAATAAAAACAAAGAAGATAAAGATAATTTGATAAGCTGGGTAGGTCCAAAATAAAGAGAGAAAAACATTAGCGTTTTTTTTACATACTCAAAATTTACCTATACATATAAATAAGAAAACCATCCAAAACATAGTAATGATAAAAATAGGAAATATATGAAAATTAGTTCCTACTCTGGGGCAAAAATATGACCTGAACAAATAGGAATCTACACAATGTTCCTGAGAAGAAATATTCATTATCCCAAAAATTCTGATCTCCAGTAATCAGATGAAATTTGTAATTAAATGGCAACCTTAAGTGTTATGCAAAATGAAAACGTACGTTGGTTCATCATTTATCTTCTATTCTCTGCTGAAATTTCTTAAGTCATGTATACACTGAGACAGACTTAAGATCCACAGCATATCAACACCCAAACTATTTAGTAAGACTTATTACTCAAGATATTGTCTAGTTTTATAGAAGAGTGATTAAAAACATTAGATAGTATGAACTACTGAGGAAGCATTTACAAAAGTTGTATTTTATATTTAAAAAAGGCTTTAATTCCCTTTGTCCCAATTAGCTTTGTCAACTTGGAATAGTCTATATTCGTCTAAGAATTTTCAATGGATGAATTTTCTAGATCAACTAGTCAGTGCGTATGTCTGTGTAAGATTATTTTGATTACTTCAATTGATGCAGGAGAGTTCTGTCCACTCTGGGCAACACCATTCCCTGGGCAGATGGTTCTGAGCAGCATAAGAAAGCCAGCTAATAAATAAGAAGATGAACCCAAAGAAAAACATATAGTTATCCTCCTGGATATTGG
>LOEQ01000458.1:48831-60353 GCA_001685075.1 Bramus lutescens | reverse complement strand
AGGGGGAAGGACCTTGGACTTCCCACAGGGCAGGGAACCCTGACTGCCCTTTGGCCTGGAAAGGGAGGGGGAGGGAGAGTGGGGGGGATGGGAGGAGGAGAGGAGGTGGAAATTTTTTAATAAAAAAAAAAGAAAGCCAGCTAAGCATGAACCTGTGAGTGAGCCAGAAAGCAACATTTCCCTGTGTGTTCAGCCTCCAACTTCGGTTCAATTTTACACTGAGTGCCTTCTGTTATGGAATATGATCTAGACGTGTAAACCAAATAAATCCCTCTCTCCCCCCTAAGGAAAAATAAATTCTCTTCTGAAGATAGGATATAAGTTTAGTGTTAGCTTCAAAAATTAATTCCTAATGGACTAACACCTGGAGGTAAAGATAAGGTAATTATTTTAGAAAAAAATAGGAAGTCAAAAAATAGCATTTGAAGAGGAAGGTTGGGGGAGTGAGTCATGACCTTTATTGAGCTTGTCCATGGCATGGAATGTCTCTATAAAACCAAATGTTTGTTACTATAACTTCTGTATCACAATTATGATCCAAACAGTTTTTACAAATAATCAAATCCAACAAAACCCACAGAAGCTATAGTGTCCTTGAAGCCATACTTAAATATGGTTTAGACTTGAAATTCAGAATCTGACTGGTTGAAAAGCTAATTAAATCTCCAACATACTCAAAAAGAATTTGAAAAGTGCAAAACTGTGATTTTTCCACAGAGGTACAGTCCCCTGGAATCGCCAACACTGGCCAACTGTAGAATTATGAGTCCTGAGAATAAGGAACCACACGCCCTTTAGATGGGGCCAGTTTAAAACATTTCCAGAGACACACACTCTTGAACAGTGGTTTTCAACCTGTGGGTCACGACCCCTTTGGGGGTTAATGAACTCTTTCGCAGGGGTTGCCTAAGACCATCAGAAAACATATTTACATTACGATTCATAACAGTAGCAAGATTGCAGTTATGAAGTAGCAGTGAAAATAATTTTATGGTTGGGGGTCCCCACAGCATGAACTGTGTTAAAAGACCACAGCGTTAGGAAGGATGAGAACCTAGAAGGAACACACTATGCTCCACAGCAGCGATGCCCAGATATCCATGACTACACGGATGCCATAGTTAAGAGTCATAAATACGGTCCACAAGCAACTGCCAGCCAGTGCTGTCAGGTGAGATCTAACTGCCTTGGCTCGGCCTATCTGGAGTCCTTCCTAGCCCTACTACCAGTCATTTTGAGTTGTGCCGGGATTGAAAGAAAGCAGAGCAAAGCTGATGGCAAGAGCCATTCACTTGCTCTTTCGAGGCACTAACTGCTAGGTACATGATTTTGTTTACTTATTTATATCCATTCATTCATGGAGAAGGGAAGAGAGTGTAGGCACGTGAACACATGTTCGTGCCATAATAGATGTGTGGTGGTCAGGACAACTTCTGAGAGCCAGTTCTTACCTTCCTGTGTGTGGGATCCAGGGATTGAACTCAGGTCTTGAAGTTGGACAGGAGGTGCCTTTGTCTGCTGTGCCATCTCCCTGACCCAGGGGAAATGCTCTTAATTAGTGCCAGAATACATATGTATTGTGTATATTGCATCTGTATATGCACAAAATTCTCAGATATCATTTATAGATCCATAGATACCAAGTATAAAGTCCAATAGATTCCAAGTATGAAGTCCCTAGGCAAATTAAGTTGGCGAAAATAACTTTAAATTCAAATGATACATTCAAATTCATATCTATAATTTAAGAATAGCTCTTTTACAATTTAAAAAAAGATGAGGATAGTCAAACCAATAGTAAAATGGGTTGGAGATATAAAAAGGCAATTGTCAGAAGAACAAGAGTAAGAGAAAAATGTTCAGCTTTTCCTAATGGGCAGAGAAATAGAAATTAGAATGACTGTGAGGATACCCAGTCATTGGGGCAAGTATAAAAGTGTAAATGTCCCTATTTCTACCAGGAATGGGAATCTGGGCGAGGGCAGATTATGTATCACTGGAGAGACATGTAAAAATGATTTATGACCTCCATTAAAAATGTATGTGCACATGCAATTCTACCCAGAGTTCCACTCCTGGGAGCATAAGCTATAGAAATTAAACCCCTAGTATACAAGCACACATGTACAAGGATGACCATTGCAACCTTAGTTTTAATAATTGAAAGTTGATAGGAAACCAAATCTATTAATAAAAGAAGACCTGGATGAATTATGACAATCCTCAGGATAGAGTATTGAGTAGGAATTAAATATTAGTGACCTATATTAGTTGAGCTGGAGTGATTTCTGTCACATATCGTGAAGATACGGATATATCACCAACCTCTTTAAAAGTATGTCCTTAAGGGTGTTTCTTCCTTGGGACCCCTCCCATTCTCATGAGTTCTTTCTCGGTTTCCCTTAATAAATCTATACCCACCCTACTTGAAACAAAATAAATACATCATTAAACTTTGTATATGTGTGTGCATACATTTATTACATGTACACAAGCTCTTATACCTATTCATACATAATATATAGCTATATGAAAGAATGATCACTTAGTTACTCTTTCCTGGAACTTTCCCCCCTTAATATATTAGTTATCTGCAATGAACATGGTCAGTCGATATCAGGAGCATCTTAGATACCATAATAGAAAGCCACACACTGACTAGCTGATAAGCTCTAGAAGTTTATGTCTCCCTATTCTGAAGACGAGGACGTCCACAGTCAAGGTGACAGAGTGTGCTCAGGCAAGGACCTACACGCTTATTCACAGTCAACTTTTCTGCTTCTCCTCTTGTCTTTTTTCTGCTTCTTCTCAGGGCACAGGGAGATGTTAAACCGTTTGATAGCTCTTTTATAAAGCCACTAATCCCAATTAGGAGGTGCTATCTTCCAACCAAAGGCTTCACCTCTAGAAAAACAAGGCTTGCATCACTGCGGGGAGCGAAGACTTCGGTGAGAAGATTAAAGCCTAGGCAGGGATATCTCAGCATTACTCCAAAGTCACAAGAGCCTGTTGAAGTATAAAGGCCTAAAATTAGGCTTTGGCTAATACATTATGGTCCATCATGAAAATACTATCAAGTAGCAATTTAAAATGATGAAATACTCTTACCAACATGTGACACATTCATTTATTGCTGAGAGAAAACAACACTATTCTAAAGAATCTATAGTATACTATTTGGAAGGAAAATATATTTTATTTTGAGTGCATGACTCTAAAATACATATTTATGAATACAACTTACACATAAACATTTTGAAATTGATACACCAACATATATTAATATATTAGAGATATTTTTCCTTTTTTTAGTTTTTTTCCCCCCTTTGAGACAATGTCTCACCATGTATAGGGAATTTGAGGCTGTCTTCAAATTCCCTATATAGATGAGGCTGGCCTCTAACACAGAGATCTGCTTGCCTCTGCCTCTGAAGTGAGGGGATTAAAGGGGTACCCCTCTATATTCTGCTGAGATGTTTATGCTTTGGTAGCAGGATTACAGGTGGGTTTATATTCTTGTCTCTATTTCCGATTTTTTTTCCTGTGTTGTACCTGTGACTTACATGAAAGGACTGGCTATTCCTCTTCTTTCCCATAATCCATTGTCCCACGACCTCCTCCGCTGTTAGCTGATTCTTCAATCCTGAGGATGGAGAGGAAACAGCCTCAAGAAGGGGCCACCTTCAAAAGAAATCTTGTAGCTTTTAATTTTTCTCTCCAAATTCTTGGATTGTCCAGAATTGAGCTCTATTAGAGGGCACAGATTTGATCCCTCACCTTTTTCTCATTTTTCCCCCTTTTTAACTTAAAAGTCAAACTTGGAAGAGACATTGTCAACTTTGTTAGCTCTAATCATAGCTGCATGCCATTAAGATTCCTTGATTTTCTCCGTCAGCATTCCTATGAACCGTAATGAACTGATATAATCACTCCTGTAGAGAATGCTTATGAACCGGAGGAGAAAGACCTGCTGCCCCTTTCAAACCCTCAGTGTGGTTTTCAAACATTTGCTCTGATAGATTAGATCTGACCGCAGCTCACTCCTGGGCTCTTCATAAAGCAGAAAGCTACCTACCTCAAAGCAAGCCCCACACAGAGTGAGTGTTGCAAGCCCTGGAGGGGCTCACAAATGAGAAATTCGAGACTGCTTTTGAAGAATGGCTGGCAAGGGAACCAGTCCTCAGCCTGGCTTATCTCTAGGGGACAGCCTTATGCTAGGGACGGCTAGACCCTAGGCCAATCTTTCTTTCTACCAACTGCTGAGTTCTACCTAGGTTTCCTGATAATATGTAAGGTCAGGATTCATTTCTGAATTCACTCAGTAGTTAGGTTCATATAAGTACAGGAAAAAAATTAATGTTATATACTATTTTATAATGCATATTTGTACAGTATAGAATTTGGTGCATCATGCAGCTTATACTAATCAAATTAGTATAATTATCATTTCTATCTCTTCAAACACTTCTAGTTCCTTTGAAATACAATTTGTAGACAATGGTTAACCTACTGTGTATCAGGTTTGATCCCTCCCATCTAGCTGTGTGCTGGTACATGCTACCTCTTTCTATGCAGTCATTTTTTTCTTGCCTCCGCCAGTGAATTAAAACACTCACAACTTGCCTTATTTGCCTGGCTTCTTTCACTTAACATGGTGCTGTCTGATTCCATCCATATTGCCACAAATGAAAATATTTAATTTTTTAAAATGCATAGGCATATGGTGCATACTTGCCATGTTTTGTGTGTTCCTCTGTTGATAGACACTTTGGAAAATTCCATGTCTTGGCTAGTACAGACAGAGTTACAATTAACTTGAGAGTCCAAAGATCTCTTAGACTTACCAATTTCATTTCCCTTGGGTATAAAACCAGTAACAGGACTGCTGAGTCACACAGTTGGCTATTTTTAGTTCTTGGAAGAACCTCCACACTTGTCATAATGACTGTACTAATTTACATTCCCGCCAACAGCGCATACCAGCTGCCCTTTTTCTATACCCCTACCAGCGTTTGTTGTTATTGTTGTTGTTGACTATTGATAATAGCAGTTTTAATTAGGATGAAATCAGTACATCATCGTGGCCTTGATTTGCATTTCCCTGATGCCTAGCGATAATGAGTATTTTTCTTTCACACTTTTCTTGTCTGTTTCTATGTCTTGTTTTGAAACACGAGTGAGATTGAGATCACTTGCCCAGTGTTTAAATCAGATAATTATATATTCTGGATATTGATCCTTTGCCGGGCAGATGATTTGCGGAAATTTTTGCCTGTTCCTCTTGTCCCTTCATTCTATTCATGGTTTTGTTTATGGAGTAGAAACATCTTCGTTGGATGCAATTCTAGTTTCTTCTTCTCGCTTCAATTACTCTTGCTACAGGGGTCCGCCTCTTGCACTGATGGTTCACAGCATTTCCCCCATGTTTTCTTCCAGTAGCTTTGTAGTCTTGATCCGATCGTCTTTAATCCACTTTGAGTTGTTTTTTAAATATTGTTGCATTTATCTAATCATTCTTTATCAATAAAAAAATCAAGAGTCAGATTTGCATGTAAGAACCTGAATGATCAGAGAAACAGCAGAGAAGTAACCAGTGACCTCCTAACTCTTCTGTTCCTCTATCCAAAAGGACTAAGATCATCTCTAAGCCCCACCCTACTACTTCCTGTCTCTCTATCTGTCCTCAGCCCTCCAAGACCTCTATGGTTAATTATGGTCAGCTAGTAGCTAGCTCCACCCCCTGATTCAAAGCAAACTTTAATGTCAGAATGTGACCCAAATATCACACAACAGTATATGGAGAGGGGTAGTAATCAAATTTCATTCTCTTGTTAATGCATATCTTGTACCCCATGGTCACTGATCCAAGAGACCACCCTTCCTTCCATGTGTCTTCTACTTTGTTGGAAATCTCTTGGCTGTATGTAGGCAGGCTAATTTCTGGGTACTCCTTGCCGTTCCATCCATCTGTACGGTTTTATACCAGTGCCAGCCTGTTGCATCACAGCTTTGCAAAGGCCAGAGACGCTGTGCAAGCACCTGTTCTCAGGCCCTGAAGACCCAGTGGAAGCCATGAGCCTGGAGCCATGCTTTGCAAAGGGGCAGACATGCCCACGCAAGGAGACTGCTGACAGCTCTGGGATTCGGATAGCAGCTGCTGGGATGCAAAGACCATCTCCTGATCTAGGGCAAGTTGGAATCTAGCAACGGTTCCATTAGCAGGGCACTGTGCTCTGGCAAATTGGGCTCTGGTGACTGGAGACACAATATGTGTTCCATCCGTGGAGCAACACAGCTGTGCAGACAGATTGAGTTTAGAGTCCATGGGGACTGTTGTATTCTCAGGTGGTGATGGCAAGGACCTGAGCTTTCCTGATTGCCTGCGTCTGGAGATTTAAGAGCAGGAAACCAGGGTCTCTGCTGCAGTGCTCTGTGTCTATAGACCACCCTCTCCGTGGCTTAGAGCCACATGTCCTTGTTGAGTTCTAGCGCTCACCTTCAGGAGTCAGTTCCCTGAAAATACAGGCATTCCTTGGTCACCCCAGGTCTTTGTGCAGAAGCAGGAATGGAGCTTGCTCTCTTGGATCCTCTCCTCCACCTGAGTCTTGATCTGAGCATGAAATCAAACTGCTTAATCAGGTCCCAAGTGGGTTTGATTTGTACAAGCGCCATGGAGTGTGACTTGTCCACCGCTTGACTCCTCTCTGTCGTTTATATTTCAATAACACAAAAACCTAGGAGGACAGCTTGGCTTCCTGAGGTGACCAGACATCCTGTGTGGAATTTCCAGCTGGCTCACATCCTGGGGAAGGTCAGACCTAGGGCATGACATCTGGAAGGATGTGGAAGGGAGGGACAGGAGTTGCATTTAAGGCAAAATGGCTGAGCCAAAGAAAGGCACAGCCTTAGAGTATTGAAACAATCTCCGGACCAGAAGACAGAAAAACACCATGACACCTAGATTTCTACTCCCCCAATTGAAACCCCGAATTCCATGAAACAATGTTTATCCTTCTTCCTTACACTCTGGGTGCTGTCTGATGTTTTCCCTTGTGTCTACCTGCCTCTGGCCTCTCCTTTACATAGGTCCTGGGTGCTGTCTTCTATCCTGCCCTGTGTCCACTTGTGTCTTGTCTCTCCTTTGGCATTTCACAGATACTGGCTGTGACCTACTGAATTCATTCCACAGTTTCAGAAGGAATCAGGACCTGGGGATTGAAAATGATGTTTCTATTCTGGTCTCCAGTTCTGCTACTGTTGTCTGGAGCACAACTTTTTCAATTGCTCTGGCTGACCTTTGCATAACACCTTATTCCTATCTCCTCAAACAGTGCCTTTGCTCAAGCCAGCCCCCAGATGTCACTGCCCCAGGGTCTTTTCCTCCTGTCCCTACCCCTTACCTCTGCTAGCCACTTTCACAATATTCTCCCATTTCATTTTACTTGATCTGTTGGTTTTGAAGAGATAGAATAAAAGTAAATCTTCAAGCACTTCTCTGACATCAAGATAATTTTAAGGCCAATCAGATGTGCTATTTAACACCTTCTTTTGACTTTTTTCCTAGTTGCCTTTCTCCAAAAATATATGAAAGTTAAAATCACAGCTAAATTTTAATGGAGAATTTCCAGATGTCAGGCATGATTTTAGACTTGTTTAGCTCCCATTATAATCCTGTGGATTAGTGACTGATTATTGTCACCATTTAATGGGTTGCAGAAGCTGAGGCACAGGAAGGTAAGGCTTCCCTGAAGTCACATGAACAAACTAGATTGCAAACCCACCCTCCCCTGCCTTTTTAATTAGCATATAGCAATTATGCAAAACAATGCGTTTCATTAACAAATCCAGTAAGTCTGAATCCTTTCAAGAAAGTCCACTCCAGAAATTGTGTGGATTCCAATTCTAGTTCCTACTGCTCGCTAGTTGGGTGAGCTATTTAATCCACTTGAGCCTCAGTTTCTCCACTGAACATGGCACACTGCCCACCTCTGTGCCACTGAGGAAGATGAGTGTGCAATCTGCCATGATTTATATACTTCATCAATTCTATGATACACCCAAAATAGCAAATGTTAGATGATATAACAAAAGGAAGCAACGGACATCTTAGAATTACTGAAATCCACCAGCGTTAGCCATGTGCTCCAGAGCGGTTTCTATGAAACACAAATGAATCAGGTTATATGCCTGGCACCTGGCAGTCCCAGTATCTATGAGCTCGTCCGATTGCGGTGCACAGAAAGAGGAACTGAGGCTCAGGCCAAATCCTCAGGTTGTTGTGGTAGGAAATCAATGGCCTTTGGATGTGACTGAGCTCTGGCTGTATATCACCCACTCAGGGCACGACTGCTTGCGTTGAGCCAGCAGCTCAAAACACTTTCCCTATGCTGCCCGTGTCCTGGCCAGGAGCCCCAGTGCCCATTGCCTTTGAGAACTGGTTACTTAATACCTTTTGGGTTACAAAAGTCTTGAAGGTCACAGAAACACACTGCGTGTTTCACAGCCCCGGGGGAGTGTCTAGACTTTCTGACTCAAGGCGAATTACTAAACGCGCAAATGCCCATTCTCCTTAATGACTTGACTTCCACTTTTCACAGACAGGGAGATGTAGCTAGAAATAGCCCAGACCCTGTAATCACACGCAGAGCCAAGAGGAGTTAAGTGGGGCGTGTTTCTCCAGAGCTCCCTTCCCAAGCACTTACCACTCACTGATGGTGTACGCCCCTCCCCGCTAGGCTCCCAGAACAGATGCTTCAAATGAAATGGCAGTTGACTGTGAAGCAAGAGAAAGGGGGAAAAGCGTAGCTAAAATGTGGGTTCCACTTCTGCCCCGACACACAAATGCTTCAGGCGGCTGCGTTGCTGTCCTCTATGAAGATTTCCCAGCTAAACTCGCACACCCGCGAGGACCTGAGTGTGTGTCGCGGCTGTACATCCCCACCGTCTCCGCTTGCCTGAGCGTGGTATGCGGGTGGATTTTCTCACTTGCGTTGCGAAGGTTTTGCTCCACAGTGGAGCTCTAAGTGAATTATCCCCCACGTTTTTCTCGTGAACTCCAGAAGTGGTGCTCTCATCAAAATCTGGCAGGAGGTTCTTGAGAGGCAGCCCAAAAGGGGATTGATTTGGTAAGAGTTAGCCGGCAGCGCCATAGACTCCTGCTTCCTTCTGGAGGCATTGCATGCTGCCTTGGAATGAGATGAGTCCTTGGGGGCACAGGCGTGGGATGTCGTAAGCCCCGGCTTCTGCATAGAGGAACAAAACCTTTGTCACAGACAGAGCACTAGGTCTTAGGTGATGACGTGGTGCCTTGGACTCTCACAGAGGAACAAAGGCTAAAATCTGACGCTACTAATTACAGCCTTCGTGGGTAATTGTGCTCTTTCCTGCCCTGTTGAGAAGATTGCAGTCTCAGAGAACAGCTCCCTGTGGGGAGCTTTCCTTCCTTGTCACCTTTTGTTCCCAAGAAGAGTAAGAGAGGGATCACGGGTGCCACCTTGTCAGGAGAGATGAAGACACCTGTCAGGAAGCTGGGTGTGCCACATAGTATTTTCTAGGGAGTTCGGAGCTTTTATTTATGTTCCTCTCTTTATTGACTGGTACTGAGGATCAAGTCCAGGGTCTCTGCCCCAGGGGCAAGCACTTACCAATGAACCACACTGCCAGCCAAGTTCTGGGGGTTAGAGCCCTGCCGGATGTTGTCACCCAGAACCCTCTCTGTGCGGTTTCTTGAAGGCTTATCTTTGCTCTGACAAGACCTTGTCTCCACAGGGGAAGCAGAAAGGGACGTATTATTCCCTCAAGCTGCGACATAAACCCCACAACTTTGAGAGCACAGCTTTGCTTAGAGGTGGTTGAATGAGGATGGCTTCCATCTGGCCATCGGGTGACCTCTTGCAGACAAAGTAAATGTCGTTCTAGACACCAGGAACCCCTTGCTTTCTCCTTTTCTCAGAGGTGAGACTCGAGGTCCTCTGCAAACTCAGAAAGAGGGCATGATTCACCTCCTAAAGGGAAAATGAACTATTTGGTATCCTTCCACAAAACCATCCCCCCTCGATTTTTCTCGGCAAAATGCACATAACATAAAGTTTAGCGTCTTACCTATTTTAATGTAAGCAGTTCAGTGGTAGTTCATGTATTTATAAGTGTATTGTGCAGCTATCCTTATCATTCATCTCCAAATCTTTTTTGTTCAGAATTTCATATATGACCACAGTATTTACATAATGTAGTGATTGGGGAGCGGAGGGGAGCGGGACTGTTTTTCATCCCACCCGGCTCCCGCACGGCTAGCTTATACCCCGAAATAACANATTCTGTTCTGTCTACTCCACCCACCTAAAAGCTGGCCTATCAAAGGGCCAAGGAAGTTTCTTTATTAACCAATGAAAGTAACACATAGACAGATGACCCTCCTACATCAACATAATTTCTCCCTCCTTCTTCTCCCTCCATTTTCTCCCACACCCCCATCTATAGTGATACCTTTGTTTTAATAAATAAAGCTTGCCTACACCCATCCCTCTCAATTCATGACCTCTTATTCTATCATTTTTATTGTTTCTTGCAATGTGAGAACTCAGTTCTGAACACATATACATCTCTACATTTCTTTATGACCTTGTAAAACTGAAATCTTATACCCAATAAGCATTCCCCATTCCCTCCCCAGATTCTGACCTCCGCAGGTCTGTATTCTGTCTCTATGACTTTGACTATTCTAAATAATTTCACTACACAGCATTTATATTTTTGTGACTGACTTATTTCACATAGCATAATATCTTCATATGCTACAACATATGTCAGCGTGTCCTTTCTTCTTAAGGCTGAGTAATATTCCATGGTGTGAATATGTCACATTTTGCATTGAAATATTCTCCTTTCAATTATTTTCCCCAGTTTTAAAGTTCTGAAGGTTCACTTACCCCCCCATAACCCTGTTTGACAATTTCCCAATGATTAAGCAATACTTTAAATGCATATCTGACATGTCGTCTGTATGTTTTCTTATTTTCTAATTTTCCACCATAGGATGTTCAGGGACTATTAAATGTTCCATTGTGTTAAACTAGTCAGAACAAGTTAGCAAAACCTGCAGTAACAAGCATTCCCAAGCCTAGGTGACATGAAATAGTAATTTTTATTTTTTTTGTTCAGTCAACGGAAAATTATGTATTTGTCCTTAAGACTTTTGCCTGTAAGTCATGTGGTTTTTCCTTTCATATTCCTTAGCCAAAGTTAGACACATGGCTCCAGTTACCAGAAGGTGGAAGGAATATGCAACCTTAGCTTCATCCGGACGGAGAATTGGAAATGTTCTGTGGTTGATGATTGCCACCTTTGGATATAACATAAAAACTGAAATTAATTTTTAGGCACATATATTTTTTCCTGTGAGTTTAGCATCTTTAGGTAGAAATGCTAGTTCGTGTTGAAATAAACTTTAAACATATTATAAATTTCAAGCTGGGTGGTGGTGGCTCACACCTTTAATCCCAGCACTTGGGAGGCAGAGGCAG
>LOEQ01000458.1:18628-31162 GCA_001685075.1 Bramus lutescens | reverse complement strand
GTTACTCAGGAGGCCTCCCCCCGGGATTCTCACGAAGTAACGGACCCGCTGGATGGGGTTAGATATCCCTCCGAGCTAAATGTCACACTGAAAATTAAGAACTGTGGCAAGTAAGCACAAGGCGCAGCTTTGGGACAGCTTGGACTATGAAACAGGGAGTCCCCCTGCCTCACCCCAGAAAATTCTCAGAACCAGTCAGACAAAGCTGCTTCGAATGCTGCTTGCTAAGCCACAATCCATCTCTCCCCTGGTTGTTGACCAAATTGAACCCTGTAAGGCAAGCATAGAGCGTCACACGGAGTCTCTGATGATTTAACAAAATTCAGGATCTGGACTCACCGCATCTGCCGCCCAGTGCTAGTTACAGCTGTTACTTCTAAACTTACCTCCGGCATAAATCTCGTGTCTTTATTCTTGTGAATGAATCCAGAAATCCAGGTGGCATCATTGCTCTAAGGATTGTTCCCAGGTCTTCAGAGATCTGAATGTCTTCACAGAGAAAATCTTACCACCATCAACCTTCATTGGGGACAGAGAGTGGACAGGAAAGAAAACTCGGTCAAGAGGGTACCATGTCTTCCTCACAGCGATGAATTTAACCCTCACGAAAACCCAGAAAGGTGTCCTATTTCCTAAGGAATAATCTCTCTGTGCCAGTTATGTAAACGATGCCTAACTGCATTAATTCAACATTTCTTGTCAAAAGGCCAGCATTATCCACTGTTCTGGTCAGGGTTCCTGTTGCTGTGAAGAAGGGCCATGCAACACTTGCATCAGGAGCCTTTCCTAGGCTCTCTTCACGGCACCAGGCCTCAGCTTCTCTCCATGAGCCCTTCAGTTCTGGGGGAGGCTCCTCTACTGTACCTTCTCTACTGGCCTGGCCTCTCACAGTGCCATGCCTCAGCTGCTCTTTATGATCCCTTCATGCCTTCAAACCAGTACCACCTTGGTGGCTCTTACACTGCCAAGTTCAGCTATCCGTACAAGTGCGACCTTGGCCACCTCTGGAGCTCAGCTTCTGAGTGTGGGCTCAGAGGAAACACCTCCCAGAAGGTTTTATCTCAATGGTGTGGGTCTCTTTTCAACCATTGCTAATTTCTTAGCTCCTGATGACCCACATCTAGTGTCACAGTAGAGCAAAGGTTTTAGTTTATCGGTTCTGATAGCTTGTTAATTACAGCTGATTCTTCAGCCCCAGCTAACCAGAACCCACGGATTCTTAACGCAAAATATGCAACAGCCATGGTAGTCTTTAAGGGATTCTCAAACTTTCTTCTAGAACTTCACAAGCCAGGCCCCCAATGTATGCCTTTCGGTCCGGGCTGACACCAGACCACGACACTCAGTACTCTTATTTTTCCAGCTCCCATACATCAACTCACCAAGCTTTGAACACCCAATGGCTTTTCTAGCCCAAAGTTCCAAAGTTCTACAATCCTCCCCAAAACAACATGGTCAGGTCTGCCACAGCAATCCCCCCAATTCTGGTGCCAGTTTCTGTCCTAGTTAGTGATTATTGCTGTGACGTAACACCATGATAAAAAGTAAGTTGGGGAGGAAGGGTTTGTTGGGCTTACACTTCCATACATAGCCCATCACTGAAGGAAGTCAGGACAGGTACTCAAGCAGGGCTGGAACCTGGAGGCAGGAACTGATGCAGAGGCCATGGAGGGCTGCTGCTTACTGGTTTGCTCAATATGGCTTATTCAGACCACTTTCTTACAGAACCCAGGACCACCAGCTCAGGAATGGCACCACCCATAATAGGCTGGGCTCTCCCCCCGTGGATCACTAAGAAAATGTCCTACAGCCGGATCTTAAGGAGGCATTTTCTCAACTGAGGTTTTCTCCTTTCAGATAACTCAAGCTTGTGTCAAGTTGAGTTGTGTCAGAACAACAGCAACAACAAAACAAAAGCAAACAACAAAACTAGCCAACAAGTCACCCAACCATTGGGCTACCTGCTACATACATACATACATACATACATACATAGTGGGTAACAGATCCTCCTAAAGAAACTGTTGTTTTGGTAGAGAAGTATAGCTTACTAACAAACAGGACACAATTAAAACTCTTAAGGGGTCATCTGATGTGAATGGAGAATTTCTAGGAAAGTGGAGGAGGCCTGGAGGAGAGAAAGCACACGCTCGTGCAGAAAACAGCGCATGGGTGTGACTGAGGTTGCCACTGGGGGTAACGGACACCTTCCGAATGAGACTTAGCACATCCAAAGGTACCAGCTTTGTTGGGATGGGAGCTTGATGCTGCCGCTCTTGGCAGCCCGAGGGCTTCTCTTCATCTTTTAGGAACCTCAACTCAAGCCAGAGCCTTGGCTTTCATGCAAAAGAGAAGTTGAGGATGAAGTAGGTTGAAAAGACATCTTTAATGTCAATTTTAGGAGATTCTACGTTTATTCTTTGTATGGATGTTTGGCTTGCATTTCTGTCTAGGTGTCATGCATGTGCCTGGTGAATGAGAATGCCAATTGAGGGCATCAGAGCCCCTAGGTTGTAAGCCACCATGTGAATGCTAGGAATTAAACCCAGATCCTGTGGAAGAGCAGACAGCGCTCTGAACCAGTGAACTACTCTCAAGGCCCTTAGTATAGATTCTAAACAGGAGGCTTAAGAAAAAGAGAAGCTATACCCTAGAGCATGGGTGTGGGCTTCTCAAAGAGTGAGTCCTACTTTATTGCTTTGAAAATAGCCTTAGAAACAGTTTTGGTGGGTTTTAAAGCTCTTGTCTTTAAAGGATCACTAAGGAAACTTACATGAAATTACAATGTGGTTTCCAATGGCACCTGACAGGGTTCCACCTGATAAGGTTCAAGTCTAGATGCCAAGGATGCAGGGCATTAGGTTTTCCTGCTGTAATTGAAGCTAGCAGTCTTGGTCGAGGTTCCCAGAAATTGTCTTGGAGAGGAGTGAGGTCATGCATATTCAGGCCTTACAGTTGATCCAGGGAATCTTTCTCTGTATGCGAGGAATATTATCTGTATATTGGCAACCCTCACAGCAAGTGATGTTGTTAATTGTGCTAAACAAGTGGGAACACACGTCCACATCCTGAGGCCCTAGGACTAGAAAAGGATAAAACTTATGTAGTTGCAACTCTATGAGCCACAGAGACAGCTCTCAATTTTCTCCCAAGTTCTTGCTGCGACCATTTCCTTTTGCTTGATTTGTCCCACAAACAAGATCCTTGGGCAGAGTTTCTAGGTGTATTTAATGGCCCTCCTGTTCCCTTAACTGGACAGATGATGCTGGAGCCATTAAATACCACACAGTCAGAGGGACTTCCAGGAACCCCCATGTGACCAGGAAAGTCGGTAACTGATGAAGAATTTGAATGCTGTAGCATGTGGCAGATTAACCCCAAACAGCTACAGAGCTGCTAGTGGGAGCCTAGTCCTTCCCAGCCTCAGAGCTAATGTTCTGCTACTCACAGACTTGGCCATTCATTCACCATGCCAGAAATAACCTGTTGGCTCCTGATTCTAACCACAGTCCTAGGCCCAGGAGTACACCATGGCATTAAGGGGCAGGGCTTCCTCACTGTGAGCTCCAGACTCCTTATGACCTAGCCCCTGAATTCCATCTGTGAGGTTGGAGTTTCTATTAGTGTCTCCAAAAACATCTTTGCTGTAACTTCAGAGAGAGCCCAAGCCAGAACTACCTCCATCACCTGCTCTAAGACCAACTCTCAAGCTGTGAGGTGATGGACACTTGGTATTTGTAACTACTGTAAACTGAAGTTTCCAGAAGAGAGAGAGAGAGAGAGAGAGAGAGAGAGAAGCTTAACCCTCATTGAAGATTCTACAAAGCCAAAGGACTGAACTTTGGGAGTACAGGGAGTTAAACTGTTGTAGACCATGGACAAATTATCCTGGGCTATTTTTAGACTCTTTGAAAGCCATTCCTTGCCCGCCTCTGTGTCCGGCCAGGATTTACCATCACTGTACCGCTTCTCCATTTATGGTGCAACACCAGGGGGCCTTCCAAACCATCCTTTTAATCCTTTAAATGTGTGTTCCACGAGATAAGCATAGCAAAACACGTCTACAGTCTTTTCTTAAGTGTGACCTTAAAAGAAGCATGCTTAGGAATGGACTGAGCCGTGTGTGAATGCTTACAGCCTTCCTGCTCCAAGCTGCCTTTGTTCCAAATAGGCAGAACTAGAGATACCCCATGTTTCTTGCTTGCTGCCAGTAAGAAACTGTTCTCTGCTCTGTGAGGTCTTGGCTGTGCTTGCTTTGAGTTTGCACTTACTACAACATGACCCATTGAGCCCAGGTTCAGGAGGGTGGCTAAAAATGCAGCATGAAGAACCCAAAGACAGAGGCAAGGGTCACAGAGAAATAGTCCTCCGCTCTGAGCTCTAGTCTACTTCTGACATTTCCCAATTGGCCTGAGAAGTTCTAATGCTTGCCAGTTGGAACTCAAAGTCGCTAAAGACCAGCTTCCTGTTTTCCTGTTTGGGGTACAGAACTATCTATTTTGGCAAGCCCAGGCCTGTCTCACTGTGTGTGTGGGGGGTGGGGGGAGACATCTTGGACTCTAGTCAATGGATCTTTAATTAGAAGTGTATTTAAGGAACTACCACAAAAAAAAAAAAACATAGTCACCTGGACTTCATTCAGATCGCAATTCTGTAAGTTAAGATGACATGTACTATGGTGTCATTTACAGGAACCTGGAGGGGTGCATATATTTATATATTTAATATATATTCAAACTGTAAGAAGGTAGAATGTGATGGTTTAAAAACATCCACTTTTTTATGTTTTAGATTTTTGGTCTTCAAACGGTGAAACCTGACTCATCTTGCCATGAATGTGGGCTGGACTTAGTGACTTATTTCTAATAAACAGAAAGAAGAAGAAAGAACAGTGGTGGGCACTGAAAAACAGTGTGACTATCTCCATGGTTTTGCAAAGCAGAGCTTTCTGAGCAGTGGAAACCGACACGGCCTCTAAACACAGATTATCAGGCTGGGGTGCAGTTTGGTGGGTAGAGTGCTTGCCTCATGAATCCCTGGGTCCGATCCCAGCCCTGCATCAAACTGGACATTGTAGTGCAAGCCTGTGATCCCAACACTTGGGAGGTGGGGACAGGAAGATCAGAAGTTCAGGGTCATTCTTGGCTACAATATAGAAAACAACTTGCTCCTTACATACCAATAAACACACAGTTTGGGGTAGCCATTGATCATCTAGTCAAAGGAAAGTAAAATTGTTCTTACCTTCCCCAAAGCCACATGCCTATATCCTAGACAAAGCACTTCCTATTTCCCCTAGAGATTATTTTATATTCTAGGTCCTGCCTCCTTTTCTGTGATGGGAACTGGAGTAAAGGATCCAGCTGGAAGATGGAGTCTGGATTAACAACTTTGGAATTCCTGTCAGGTAGAAAAGACCCTCTCCTCCACTTGCACAAGATCAGCTGGTCTCACCCCACGCCATTCCTAGGGGGTCAATGGCACACAAGGAAGTGTTCTTAAGATAGTCTGTAGTCAAATAATCACTGCGTCTCTGGCCCACAAACCTTATGCTTATGATAAACTAAATGCAAAAGGTACACTGTGTAGTAACTCAGTGGTAGAAGATCTGCTTAGCAATGCATGAGGCCCTTGAGTTCAATCCCCAACACTACAAAGAAAGAAAGAAAGAGGAAAAGAAAGAAAGAATGAAAGAAAGAAGGAAAGGAAGGAAGAAAAGAAAGAGAAAGAAAAGAAGAATGAAAGAAGAAAAGAAAAAAGAAGGAAGAAGGAAGGAAGGAAGAGAGAGAAAGAAAAGAAAGAGAGAGAGAGAGAAAGAAAGAAAGAAAGAAAGAAAGAAANNAAAAAAAAGGATGGCTCTGGCCAATGGCTGGAAAGACACTGGAACCTAGTGTCATCAACAATGTTGGAGGGCTCAGAAGTGGACCCACATCCCGGGTCAAGCCTTCCGATGACTGCAGCAGGATGACATTTTGGCTGAAACCAGAAGGGAAGCTGTGGTCCAGAACCATCTAGTAAGTTGCTTCTGGATTTCTGGCCTAGAGAAACTGTGAGGTAATGAATGTTTCTTTAAGGCACCAAGTTTTGGTAGTTCTTATTTGGCCAAAGATAGCTTAAAAAAAAAAAAGCCAGGCAGAGTTGGTGCCCATTCCTAAGAGTCAGAAAGCTGATAGAGATCCAAGTGAGAACTCTACACACAACAGCAATTACTGTGGTCTTATTAGGAAATCAGCCTGTTTAACGTGCATCACTCCCAAGGGTAGATCTAGAATGAATGGGAAAAACAGCAGTGTTCAGCTTGATGAATAACTCCAGCAATTAGAACTTGAAACACAGAACAGTTTGCCCAGCCAACTAATGAGCTCTCTGCTTAGAAGAATTCTAACAGAGGATGGGACTGGATATTGAGAGAGCAAATTCTTGCGTGGGGAGGTTATATGGAACTAACCAATCTCCTGGTGCGCATCCAGCCTTGTGATTTGGTTACTCTGCGACTCAACATGCCGGAGGGGTGCTTGCTTCATGCGGTCATACCCAGGCTCTCCCGTTTCTCAAGGCACCCAGCCCAAAGATGATGTCAGCTGAGAAGGCCACCGAGGGAAAGGGGAAATAGATGGGGGGGGGTATGAGAAACAGACAGCAAGTGCCAAACCTGACTTCCGTTGGAAAATATGAGCATATTGACTGTTAGGATATCTTTATCAAAAATCAAAAGATTACAGCAGAAAAGAAAAAAAAAGAGTGCCAACAGCCGGAACAAGGAAAGACTCATGATCCCATTCCAGCTACGATAGGAAGTACCTGCTCTGTAATCCACAAAAATAAGAGTAACTGTTATGGGGATCTAATAAATATGTTATCCCTGGGAACAGACTGAGATTAAAGAGCTGAGATCTGCACTGGCCCAGCTTGGCATGCACTTATCTTCTCTGAGCCCCTCTGGAGGATGCTTTGCCCACGTTGTCTAGGAGCCCAATATAATTGCAGCAAAAAGGTTTTGTCTCCAGCTGCGGCTGTATTGTGACGACAGAGGTCAGCCAGCGTGTCTCAGATTTATGTCATTTGGAGGATGGGTTGATAGTGAAGACCAAATGGCCTTGAAGTCAAGGCCTCTGAAGCATCAGGATGCACCATGGAAGAGGCTAAGGAAACTCAGGAAAGTAAAATTTCCAGGTGAGACCCTACCCAGGATGGATGAGCCACCCCCAGCTGGGGCAGAAGTTGCATTTTTGGCCTGCTTCAGACCGCCTACGGGTGATGACTGCTCATTATTGGGTGATAAGTTGTTAAGGTCCCAAATTGCGAGAGAAAAAGTATGAAAAGGTAAGTGTAGAGAGCAAGTTTCATCTATGAAGTTACAAGTTTATGACATCATATAATCTAGGAAGGCACAGCCTCCATGGCCTGTGCCTTAAATTCGTCATCCTGTCCAAATTGCACAATTTAGAAGCCCTCCTGGAAAGCTCTTATACCGACTGGATCTTCTCACATTTATGCCAGAAAAACCATGGATAACAAGAGGGAAAGCATTTGGTGATAATAATAAAATATGCAGAATGAAAGTGATTAAACCTAAACGAGATATCTGTATCACTCCCCTCCCCCCACGGGCTCAGGGGACATTGTGGAAGAGTGGGTGGGCAAGACTGTAAGAGCCAGAGAAGTTTGTGACTGCCGAGGTAGTTGGTGACCACAGTGAAAGAATGTCCGGGGTACACAAGATGGCTGGGGCATGAGCTCACAGCAGTGATGACTATATGCAGAGGACCTACCCAAATCAAGTCAGACAAGATCTATGCACAAATGGGGGAGGGAGTCACAATGTCCCCCTCCGTTGAGGAACTGTTAGAATGGATGGCTGCTGTTGGAGACAGGAGAGTCGGTTTTCTTTAAAGATGTGACCCCTGAGCAACTATCCATGCCCCAGTAGATGGCCCTATACCCATGCACAGACAAGCACATACAAGTGCATTCAGTGACTTTTCTGTTTTTTAAAGCAAATTAAGTTGGGAGGAAATAATGGTGGGCATGCATGGGGAATGTAGGGATGGATTTGATCATTTGCTTTTAAAAATTATTTTTATTATTTTAGATTACATGATGTGTGTACGTGGGAACACAAAGGTGAATTCAAATGCCTGATGAGGCCAGAGGCATTGGATCCCCTGGAGCTGGAGTTATAAGCAATTGTGAGCTGCCTTGACTTAGGTGCTGGGAACTAAACTCAGGTCCTCTAGAAGAGCAATAAGTGCTCTTAACTAACGAGCCATTTCTCCAGCCCCATTTTTCTTTTCTTTTATAACGTAAGAATTAAACTTCAGGTTTTGTTTTCTTTTATATTTTATTTAATTAACATGTACAGTCCTTTCAAGAAATTCAAATAAAAAAATGAGACACAATTGATCTATATGTCGGAAAAGAAACACTCCCATGAGTCCATGGGCTGAGGCGTCCCAGAGGTTTAGGGTGGAGTCCTACTTGTATAGTTTTCAATATGTGACTCAAACAAGTAACTCCAAGCCTGGGTCTTCTACCCTATCAGACTGGGAAATTATATAGTACTTGAAAGGCTGTAGTGAGAAGTGAACAGAAAGCCAAGAACTTACCATAGTGCCTGGCAATTGGTGGAGGCTCTTTAAGCAACAGCAACTATGTTGCAACATCACAGGCGTTACAGGAAGGCACTGTTGCAAGCCCTGCAGGACTATGAAAGGCCAGCTCCCTTATCTCCCACAAGAAGACGGACTCATCCTATGGGCCTCATTGACATTGGCGCATGCAGGGTTGAGAAGTAGATCCCAGACGCTTAAAAGGCAGTATTTGCACTAATTGCCTTAAATATTGCTGTGCTGACATCCTTGACAGAAGCAAGTGAAGGAAGGAAAAGTTGCCACTGGCTCCGTGTTCAAGCAGGAACTCTGGTCAGGTCGGCTAACATTGTGTCTACAGTCAGAAATCAAGAGTCTCTGTCTCTCCCCTTTTTAAAGAGATTCAGTTTACTTTTAATTGTATATAAGAGGTGTGTATGTGTGTGTTGGGGGCCACAGACCCCTGACCCCTTGACTTTCTTTGCCTGCCTCAGACCCTTTGCCTGCTGGAGTGAACGGAGCCAAACAACTTGTTCTCTTGTGCCTGCAGCTGCTCTGAGCACGAGGCCCTCATGAGTTCCTGATGGAATGGCTCCTGGTGGGTTTTACAGCTGACAATCCCAGGAGCTGGGGCGTGTCTATCAGTTAAGTATCCCTATGTAAGCTTCCCTGGAGCACAATAAAGTTTGGCATTCTCGTATCAAGGATGACCCGTGTCCGTGTGTCTGTCTGTCTTTGTATGTTTTTAAGTCTCCAGCTTAGTTCCGGGCTCGCACACTGTCTTGTAGTGGTAAGGGGGCTACAGGACAGGCGCAGGACCTTACTGCTTTTACATACTGGGTTCTTGAAATGTATCCCCTTACGGGTAAAGTGGGAGGAGCTCCTGCAGAAAATACTTGTATCTGTCATACATAATTGAGTATGTGAACTAACTGACTTTGTGTACATTAGGAAATTAAAGTCAAAACTGTTGCCTTTCCTATTCTGCAGGACTTCTCCATAGCAGAGTTGCCCTTAATAGCTCTTATCCAGACTCCATATTCATTGAATTTCCTAGAGATTGCCAACTATTATTCTACATGTAACTATGAACTATTATTCTACATGTAACTATGAACCGAACGCCATTTGTTTGTCTTCCCTGATGGGGTGCTACACATGTTGACATTATAAGAATTTCCAGAAAAGGAATGGAGGGCAGGAGAAAGGACTCTTTAAATATTGTGATGGTTGATGTTGATTGTCAATTTGAGGGGATGTAGAATAAGCAAAGAAACGACCCTCTAAGTATGTCTGTGAGGAAGCTGTCTGGGAGGCAGCTTACATAGGAATCCTTAGCTATGCCCAGCTCTCTGGATCTTTCAGCTGCAGACTCAACTGCCTGCCGTCAAGGTCTCGTGCTCAGAGCAGCTGCAGGCAAAGAAAGCCAAGGGGCCAGGGATCTATAGCTCCCAACACCAGTGGACTTTGGGAGTTACCTACACACTGTATTTTCCTATGCATATCTACCTGGGATAAAGTATAATTTCTAAATCAGGCCAGCAAGAGCTCAACAAAAATAAATGAGTGGTTATGACAACAAACTATGACAAAGTTCGTATATGGATACATCTGCCCCTACTCCTCACATCTGGTCTTCTAGAATCTCTACTAATTGCTGTTCATTGAAGTTTTTTTCCTAAGGTCTGGAATCCTGAAGATTCCAGGCAGCCTCGGCGTTTCTGAATTGGGATCCGCCCTTCTCTGCCTAGAAAACCATTGCATTCTCCTTGGGCTCAAAGTCTCTGTGCTTCTATTTGTGGTCTGCAGGGCTAACCATAACGCTCACTGTGTATAGTTTCCTTTCTTTGTGGATCATTACATGTGACGGCATGTTGTCTAATGCCTGCAAGTCATTTCCTCATACAAGTGTGAGATTATGGAAAGTTGATTTTCCATCATGACTGAAGTTGGATGTTGTACCCAAAAAGTTTTAGCTTTTCTGTAGGACCCTAGGAATTCTGCAAATCCTTGAGTAGTGGGGGTGGTCAAGAAGTGGTTGGGAAGGCAAGAGAAAAAAGCCGAAATATCTAGGTTCCAAAATTTTAACACTGGAAGACATTTAAGAACAATTATACTGAATGTGTAAATCATGTGCCTGATTGAACTTCATCCCAACTCAGCCAATGAAAAAGAAAAAAAGGGGCTGGAGAGATAGCTCAGCAGGTAAGGGCACTGGTTGCTCCTCTAGAGGACACATGTTTGGTGCCCAGCACCCACATGGCAGCTCACGACCACCTGTAACTCCAATTCTAAGGGATCCAACACCACCTTCTGGCCGGCCTCTTGTGGCAGTGTATGCATGGGATGCACAGGTAAAACACCCATACATGTAAACTAAATCTTTTTTTAAAGAAAAAAATAATCATCAAAGGTTACACAGAAGTAGTTTGAGTATGATATGATCATCACTCCTGCATGAAATCCCAAGAAAACAGCTCTGTCCATTTGGCACTGCAGGAGAATGATTATTGGTGAAGAAAAGGAGCAAGCAAAGCAGCTTTGGGTCAATGCCTCTTACACTGGGCATGGCTCCTACACACTGTGTTCTGTCAGTGTTGTGGCTTGAATTTGCAGTGAAATTTTGCTGGATTAAAGAGAAGACAGCGAGTGACCTGTGATGGTTCCTTTCTGTTGTCAACTTCACTGGATTTAGAACCAACCAGAAGACACATGCCTGGGTGTGTTCATGAGAGAATTAGGGGGCAGGTGCAGGGCTAACTGAAGAAGAGGATTCACCCTGAATATGGATGGTGCTATCCCACAGGCTTGGGTCCTGGACCGAACGAAATCAGGAAAAGGAAAAGTTGAGGTGAGCACCAGCATTCGCCTCTCAGCATGCAAACAATGTTACCGCTTCCTTGGAGCCACAGGCTAGAGCAGCTCCTGCCACCATGCATTCCCTGCCGTAGTGTTTGAGCTGTGCCGGACCTGCAGATCCAACCAGGGTTGTCAGACTCAGTGGTGGCAAACTCCTTTACCTACCAAGCAATTTCACCAGCCTGGGAATTGAATTCCACATCCTCTGTGGATGCTCGCCTCAAAGCAGTCAAATGAGGTTGGTTTTTGCTTTTGCTGTGGCCACGTAGCTTTTGATCTCAGTTAGACAAAGGAATCACAGTGAAGCTGCCTAAGTGACAACACCCTTGTGAGCCCCTGAGAAGCACACTGGGGAGGATTAAGAAGAGGGTTCCTTTCCCTGAGCACAATTCTAAAACACACGAAGCCCTGAAGAAATTCTACTTTGCCTAGTGCACTTAGAGCAACGAAGAGGATATGAGAATAACCCCCCCTTTACCCCAGCCATCCATCTGCCACTGCCATCCTGCGGATAATCCTAATAATGTACATCTTCAACGTGATTAGCTAAATATCTTCATAATTTATAAAAGGGGAATCGATTGTTTTTCATCTTTAAAGGATGATAAAATTCTGTTTGAAGGTCCTCACAGCCTAATGCCTACCCTTTGAGGACAAAGAAACCCACGCTAGCTCATTCCTCAATGAAAGGATCGGATTTAAAGAATTAACCATGAAAGGGCTCGAAGGCAGGAAGAGATGAAGGCTGGAGGCAGGCAGGCAGAAACAGGAGCCCCTACCCCACCCCGTGCTGCCCAGCTGCCGGTGAAGAGATGACAGCCTCCATTGCGGACCATGAGTGAAAGCTGACGAGGCCTGGACACATGTGGACATAAATTCCTTAACTTTAAGTGGTTTTCCAGGCAAAGCCGCCAGGCTTTTTGCTAACGGTGTGTACAGTTTGAAGCCAGCTCTTTAGGAATGGACATGAGAACTTAGGTTGTCTGGTCAATGATTTTTATGAACTCAAAAATCCCTGGTGCAGAGAGCTTAGCTTCACACATACCCTACAAAAGAAAGAAAGAAAAGAAAGAAGACAGAGAGAGAG
>LOEQ01000458.1:3602-13944 GCA_001685075.1 Bramus lutescens | reverse complement strand
GGGGGGGATGAGAGGATGAAACAAAACTCAGGGACCAGGAGAAACATCAGGCTCACCCTGTTAAGGCATCTCACCCTTGAAGGCAGTAACGGAAGTCTCTTGAGACCTACCTTAACTTCTTCCCGAGGCGCCACCTCAGTACCCTCAGCCCAGAAACGGTGAGCACCAGTCCTCTGGTACCTGAACCCTTCCAGAACATATTCAGCCTACAGAACCAGCCCAGTCAGCTCTTTCCTCAACGTGTTTTGTTTCCATTGAGAAAAGCTATAGGACTTTCTAGCAAATGTGACCCTTGGACATAGTTATTCTTAATATTTAGCCCAACTTACTTACAAATCAGTTTGGGTTATAGTTGAGTACCGTGTTGCGCGCGCTCATATATCAGATGGCTCGCTAAGCGGTATAGGCAGACTTGAGACAAGTATGCGCTGGGAGGCAGGGTCTGATAGGGATGGAGATAAGGAAAAGATACAGCAGGAAACCTGCTGCTCTGGATTATTTAGAGAATACAGCGAGTGGGGGGCAACTTACAGAAAGAACTCGCTGACCGGATATGGAGCCACAAACTGTGGGTGACGTTACGGGAATTGGGAGGTGCAGATCTGTTGTAGTGAGAAATGTACTTGAGGGTCGCTGACATCGCCAGTGTTGATACAGTCCTTGAACATTCAACTGTGCTTCACTATTAACTGAAAATGTGCTCCAAGCACAGGGAATGAGAACCACCACCTCTGGGAGATCACTAAGCCAGCCCTCCAGGCTGAGACAGCGAAAGGTCTAGCAAGGGACGAAATGGAAAATGGAGGAACCGGTTGTTTAGGGAGCACATAGCTAGGGCTAGAATTCAAACTTCATGACACCCAGCCAACGGCTTCTTCCATTGCACCTAATTTCCTCTTTGAAACAAACCTAGGTCACTCCGGTTAAAAGTGAGCAGAACTCTTGTGCACGCAGAAATACAAATACACACACGCACGCACGCACGCACACGCATGCACCTGATCAGATCCCTGAAAATGGGTCCCACCTGGGTCATAAACTATGAAACACTATGGAGTCTCTCCTCCAAAAGCAATCAAATTAGAGAAGAACAAAACTCTCCAAATATTTGTGTTGAGAGTTGGACGTTTGGCACTGGTAAGTGTGACTTCTGGTCATTTGCCCTTATTGCTGTGGCTTCGTGAGGCTCATATACCAATCATAATAAATCTGCATTAACAAGAGATCCAGATACTTGAGGCTTTGGGATTATGTGGGACAGGAATGAAGGGCTAAAGGAATTTGCTGAGCTAGCGTGCTGACCTCAGAGGAATAGCAACGGTTTATGACTCTCAATTGACTGCAGGTGGCCGTGGGTATATAAATGAGTTCAGTCCATCAGCTCAGCAGAGGCAGTTGGGAATCCAGGTGTCGGGAGGTACCACAGGCGGTGGGTTTGTGCTGTGATTCTGAGGGATGGTTTCGTTCTCAGCAAATCCACAACCAATCTCCAAAAAAGAGAAACAACATCCAGCCCCAGGGAAGACTCCTGGGGAGATGTAGGCAGAAGGCAAGCATTTGCCTAAGCATTGTAATTATTTTTTTGTTTTTAAAGATCCAGTTCTTGCAAAATTGTTAGAAAATGCAGTTGTGATGCAAGGCCAACATGGAGTCATGAGAGAATGGTGATGTGACTGTCTTGGAGGGCAGGCAAGCCAGCGCATGGGTTTTAGCTCAGTGGTGTAAGGAAAGGGTCTGCTACATGCAATACTTGCTTAACATTTTTATTAGAAAGTTGGATAATTTATATTTTAGGATTTTTTAAACCCATACATATTCATATGTCCAAAGCCTAAGCTGACTTTATCCAGCCTCCCAGTTTGTGTGTCTTTCTGGTACCCCATTCTCCATGTGCCCTCCTCTTCCCTTTTGTCATGGCTCTTTCCCACTTCCCAGCTCCAAACCTCATCCCTCAGTCAGCTACAGTAAATGAGTTGTAGACCTGGAGATGGATGCCTCCAACATTTCCACATTCTTCCCCCACCCCAGATGCTCCTAGTGGCCCATCCTATTATGCTTCCAGTCTGCCCCAAAAGCAGAGCTGACTCCTGCTTTAATCCACCTATGTCTGGGACTCATTTCCAGTCTTTGGTCATCTTGGGCTGGCTGTGTTGGCTCTATGATGATGAAAATAATAGTTTAATGAAAAGGGTCTTTCTCACCTGCTTTCTTCCTGCTGCTCCAGGGGAACAAGAACTTAGAGCAGTGGTTCTCAACCTTCCTAATGCTTTGATCCTTTAGTACAGCTCCTCATGCTGTGGTGACCTCCAACCATAAAATTATCCTCATGGCGACTTCATGACTGTAACATTGCTACTGTTATGAATTGCAGTATGAAAATCTGTGTTTTCTGATGGCCTTGGGCAACTCTGTGAAGGGGTCGTGACCCACAAGTTGAGAACCACGGGCTTAGAGGCTACCTTTGCTCAAAGCATCAACTCTTCCCCACCTGGCCCCAAAATGCCCAGCGGACAACCAAAAGCAGAAAACCTTGGCATCGCTGGCTCCATTCTGCATATGCCACCTTTGCTTTGAGGTGTTCTCTTTTGCACTTACCTCAGGGTTCGGTACATTTTGCGACAAGAGTCCAGGAAGCAATGACTTTTTGTTGCAACAAAGCCCTTCCTAACCAGAGCTGAGAGATAATGACCAAAGGAAGCACTGTTTGACAGAGACTGATTATGTTTAATTTTTTTGCCCCACCCTCTCTCCCTTTTCCCTATAACCTGGGAGCTCATGTCAGCGTTCCTTGGGACAGAGCTAAGGGCACTGTTCTCCTTTGCCTTGCTTGCATAGCTGTACTGATTAAATTTCTTTGCTGTTTTCCACCATTTTCTTCTTCCATTATCTGGGTTTTTTTTATTATTTTGTTGGAATCCCTTCCCACTAGAGTCAGGCCTCTCTTGCAGGACTCCAGCACCACCACCAGGGTCCAGGCGCTGAAGGGTTAACACGGGGAGCAGCCGGACTCTCCAAACCACCCTGGCCATGACTTTGCTCTCACCTGTTCTTAGGAATTCCCAAGTTAGATTGGAATAGATAGTAAGTTTGAGCAGGTCTGAGTCACACTTGCCACTGAACTTCCCCTGAATTTCTTGGTTCCTCCCGAGTCTTAGCTTTCTCATCTACAGACAGACTACCTTGCAGGGTTTGCAGTTAAGAACTCAGGGTTCATGGGCCCTTACACTTCGGATTGTAATAACCAGTTTGTGCCAGTTTTGAAGATTATTAGGTGTGCCAGAATTCTGAGAGAAATCCAGGTGGGGAAAGTGTTAATCTGAACCCCTTATTCTGACATTGTTGCTGGCCAACCCTGCTGTGCCCAGCAGCCAAAAATGGGGAGAACAGGAGGGAGCTTATTTTCCACTGTCCTAGTTTGCAGCAAACTTCTTAAAGACTTATCTCAAATCTCTCAGGGTGTGTGAGAAGGCACAGTTTGTTTTGCTTTTGTTTTTCCATACATCTCTTGATTGGACCAGTGAGCCTGAAGGTCGGAAGACCTTCCCAGAATTCTGTTTTCTTGGAAGCTCTTAAGAGCCCAGGCACTATTCCCTGGAAAATATGAGGTTCTTGGGGGATTTTTTAGAAGCTTAAACTTTTCCATCAAAGTTAAAATATCTAGAAACTCGTTCCTGGGAAGCATCGTCAACAGCTTCTTAATTGGCCCACTTGGTATCATCTCAAGGCTGTGGGTTTCTAATTCAGATCCTGGCATAATACCAAGTCTTCCTCCAAGGATCAGAGCCTCCTTCTGGGATGGAAGATAAGCAGGAACCTCCAGCCTGTGTTTCAGAGCTGGAGAGAAATAAAAGGAGCCTGACCGCTGGGCTGGCTTTGCATAAATCATGCTTACGTTGCTGTTAGGAAGTGTGTTTCTCTCCAGGAAAGCATTGCCCTCCAGGGAAATTCTTCTCCTTCCCCTTTGCCTCCATCCCACAGCAAGTGTGAGAGCAGCTGCAAGACAACTTGATTCTTTGATCCGGGCTCAAAAGGTCAAGTCTTGGGGGTCAGGAAGCTTCTGTGTTTGCATCCAGATGGGTGAAAGCTTGGGCAGCAGAAATAAGGAAGAAGAAACTGGTAAGCACACTCCCTCCCAACCCTCTCTCTGTCTCTCTCTCTGTCTCTCCCTCTCTCTCACACACACACACATATACCTACACGTATGCACAAACTCACATACATACACACTCACACACATCACACACAGACTCACATATATGCACATCACATACAGACACTCACATACATCCACACAGACACTCAAATACACACAGATATACACACTCTCACATATACACACACATATATATACTCACATATACACACTCACAAACACACATCACATACACAGCGGTACTCACATACACATCACACACATACACAAACGCATATCTCTTGGAAATCAAAGTAGCTCCCCTCCTTGGGGCTGCATCCAGAGCCAAGTTTTACCAGGGGCCACACCCCTTTGGAGCGCTGTCCTTGACTTCCCCCTCCTCAACTCCCCTTCCTTCCACGTCCCCTTCCTTTTTACTGGGCATTCTCAATTCTGAAGAAAAGCCCCACAGAGATGGGTAAGACGCTTACAGTTGTTTTTTGTTTTTGTTTTTGTTTTTTTTCAGATTCACAGAAATTCATTGTTTGGCTCTATGTCTCAACTAACACAAAGCCCAGCGGATTCAAAAGGAGAATTGCAGGAACTGGCCCCAGAGGATAACTCACCACAGAGTTTCAGAGAAGAGAACATAGATCTACCCCGTGTCTTCTGCCCTGCAAAGCCCTTTGTGCTCCTGAGCCCCCAGTTGGAGTTAAGTCAGTAACCCCTCTATATTCCCAAGCTTGTGGGTTTTGAGTAAACTTGAATCTTTTCTAACTCCCATCTCCTTTATGATATACCCTTTTGTGGCCAGCAGTTGGCTGGCAGAGACTGAGCGAAAGCAGATAGCAGGGTCTTGGCCAAACTCTGAGATTCTTGCAGCTGAGTGGAAAAGAAGATGGATCATGGACATGTCTGAAAGCTATCCTTGGGGAAATGTTATGTGCTTTTGGAAACTGAAATATCTTTCATATATATAATATATATATGTAATATATATAAAATACATTTCCAAAGTATGTATTGTATAAAATGTGTACATTTATATGTGACATTCTATCAAACATATGTATATGGTAGCAACAATAATGGAAAATCTATGAATATCATAAGATAACGCAGCATAATGGTAACAGGGTAAATTCACAATATTCAATCAACCTTTGAACTGGTGAGATGGCTCAGTGGGTAAAGGCACTTAGCATTCCAGTCAGGTGATCTGGGTTTGCTCTCCAGGCCCAATTGATTGAAAGAGAGAACCAACTCCTGCAAGCTGTCCTCTGACCCTGGTATGCTTCCACCAATAAACACAATAAGACATTGTAAGCAGGAAATTCATCAGTTTTTTCTTTCACTAATTGTTACAATCCAAATTATTTCAGAGCCACCAGTGTCGTTATTTGCATGCCTGTCAGACCATGCAGACCAATCAGAGAAAGATCAAAACTTCCTTCTCTGAGTGCCTGCACACAAAACTGATTTGACTATGTTTCAGTCAAAACATAAACCTTTGACTCAACTAAATAGGGCTCTTGTCCATGTTCTGTTTCACAGGTTAATGACCAAGTGTCAGAACCAAAACTAACTCTGCAAGGGAGACAGGAGCAGAGTGCCTCGTATTTTGACTGCTTTGCACATTCACCAACCTTGGCTCTACTGGCAGCTAGCTGACGCGGCTTGAACAATTTACCACTTACAAGTTTATCACTTCCAACTGGCAATAAGAGTATCCATGTCAGGGTGTCATGAAGCTGAAAGGGAAAGAGCATGCAGAATTTCAGTACAGCCACAGACGCTTAGAGCAGCACCCTGGGCATGCTAACTGTATTGCGGCTGCAGAAGGGGTTACAGCATGTTTCAACAGGGACATCTCTGAAAACTCGATTTTGCAGCTGAGTCTGGGAACCTGGGATTTGCCCCTTTGGATCACCCTTGCCACCTGCTCTCCACCAGTTCCCAAGACTTAGGGAATGTGGGATGGTGCCATTCTTGGAAGGAAGACAGAGGCGACAACCCAGCGCGAATTAGGGAGAGCATTGTCTTTCAAGTCATTTGTGCGTTGAAAGTTCAAATGTATTAAAATCTCAAAGAGTAACAATTTTTAAAAAGACAAACAGGAAACTCAGCCAGGTAGACCGTGGACTCACATGTGGCTGCTGACTTTATATTAGCTTGTTGTGTGACCATCAGCCCCCACCAAGTGATGATCTATTTAGGGCCTAAGACACAAACCAAGCAACTCCCAGAAAGACCAATGTAGAGAAACCGGCCTAAGCTCGGGCGTGCTCCAACCTCCCTGTAACAGGCCCTCACTCTCTACAGCAACACACACCACTTAGGACATGGATGAAGGAGGAGAGCTTTGTCTGTTGTCTGTCCTCTTACTCAGAGAAGAACAATCATTTTACCTGGACTTAAGCAAGCATGTCATGTGAGGACTATCTCACCATTGCTCTGCTTCCCCATAAGAAGGGAGATAAACAAGGACAATCTCTGCAGCCTCCCAAGGAACAGCACTTAGGGGAACAAGAGCAAAAGCTGTTTCATTGTGACCGCTAAATTACAGGCTAAAAATAGGTGCTTTTTTTTTTTTGAGAGTCTCACTATGTAGCCCAGGCTGGTCCGGAGCTTGTTTTATAGCCTAGTCTGGCCTCAAGCCTTGATTCTCCAGCCTCACCTTCACAAGAGAGAATTATAGGCATGTAATAGGTATCACGCCTCTCACTCTGTTCCTCCACTCGGTATTGATTTTTCTTTAAGTTAGCAGAAACTGCTTTCAAAATATAATACATGATAAGATCAATAGAAACTCCATATTAGCGTTTTATAAAAGCCATGCACAGAAGCTAATGATATATACTGTAAAGGGCAGGAGACTTTGGAAGAAAGGGTGAAACTCACTTCAACAGGAAGTCAGTGTATAAAGGATAAATATAAGCCACAAAAGTCTGTATAGCATTTTTTATCCGTAAATTAACCATTAGGAAATTTAAAACTTTATAATTCAGAGAAATGGTTTCTGGAAAAAAGGGGACCAGCTCAGGATGAAGTAAGGCTGGTGTCTTTCGGTAAAATTACAAATTCGTCTTAATTTCTTAATTTTTTCCATGTGTATGTATGTTTGGAGTGGTAATTTTTTAATTGTGGGAAAACCATTTTTCTTGGTATGTTTTAATAGTAGGAAGACAATAGGGTCAGGAATCAGTGTAACTCACCGACAGAGTACTTGCCTAACATGCACAAGGTTCTTAGTTTGATCCCAAACACTGGGGGAAGAAAAGCTTGTCTTTCTGTGATGGGGGGGGATTCAAAATTTCCAAGCTTTGCCAAATATCAGAAACTACCTTGGAAAATTCTGTGGTGTTCTAGAAACAATTCAACTACCACATGACATGGCTTCTCCTACGCTGAATCCAGGAAGGAGTTGGAGTTGGCAGGTCACCACACAAAGGCCACTGCTTTTTTGTTTGGGCCACCAACAAGTTCCCAAATAATGACACAGAGATTTACTATTAGTTTTGAATGCTGGGCCTAGTTTAGGCATAGTTTCTGGCTAGCTCTTTTTAAATTAACTTGTTTCTTTTTATCTACCATTTGCCTCAGGGCTTATGACCGTGTTTACTTCTGTGTATCTTTCTTTCACTGCTTCTATGTCTGGCTGACTAGTGGCTGCCTAGGAGCCCCAAGCATGTTCCTGTTCCTCCTCCTCCTCCTCCTCCTCCTCCTCCTCCCTCATTCCTCCTCCTCTCATTCCTCCTCCTCTCATTCCTCCTTTTTTTTCTAGCCAGATTTCTCTTATTTATTCTTTCTGCCTGGCAGCCCCACCTATCACGAGTCTAGATATTGGCCGTTCAGTGTTTATTAGACCAATCAGGTGCCTTAGGCAGGCAAGGTGCAACAGATGCAACCCATCTTTACATAATTAAACACACATCCTTGCATCGTTAAACAAAGGCAGGATAAACACGAGTCACACACCATTACACAGTTAAAGTCATATTCTGCAGCATAAACAAATGTAACACATCTTTTCCCAGTTAAAACAATACTCCACAACACCCCCTCCCCATGTCTGCTTTCTTGACATGTCCCTGCCATGCTTACAGAAGTTGCGGTGCGATCCTCTTCCTCACTCCTTGCCCAAGCATCATCCTATTTTCTGGAAAAGAAATAATTGCTTTTATCTTTACTCTCAGAGCATAAAGAAAGCTACCCCTCCAGGTTATGGAGATTGTTTGGAATATGAGTCAAGGTTTTCCCTGCTGTTTTATGGTATTTTTACTGATAAGATAAACAGCGACCTCGACACTGAAGGTGTGCAGACAGCTTTTTTCTCCAGGACTGAAGCAGAAACTTTGATGTCAGCTTATTTTTCTCTGTCACGTGAAGCTTATGGTGATTAAACCAGGCCTGAAGACAGCCGGGGAGGGCAGGCCTTGGTGGAAGAAGAAAAGAGAGTCCACAGCTCCTTGGGTAACAAAGCCATGTTCACAGCTGGAGATTAAAAATAAAAAATGTCAGTAAGCATTTTTTTCCACACTTTCATACTGCACCCTTGAGTGAGGAGATCATAGCTTTTCTGTGTTGCTCTGCCATGCCTGACCTGGCTCTGAAAGATGGGCAGAAGGGGTTCAGAGCAGATGAATACAAAGAGCCAGGGCTTGACGATATGAGAGGAGAATGAGACCAGTTAGAACTTCATCATGGAGATCTATGGGGATCCGGGGAATGATTACCCACAGTTTAAAGGAAAACTGCCCACACCCTCACTCAACACGCCTTGAGTCACAGTGTGAGATTCCCGGCAAGTGTGTCATAGGCGTTTGTGGTGGATACTTGAATGTCAACTTGACACAAGCTAAGGTCATTTGAGAGAAGGGAACCTCAATTTAGAAAATGCCTCCATAAGATTGGGCTGTAGGAGAGCCTGTAGGGCAGTTTCTTAATTAATGATTGATGGGGGAGGGCCAAGCCCATTGTGGGTGGTGCCATCTCAGGGCTGGTGGTCCTGGGTTCTAAAAGAAATCAGGCTGAGCAAGCCACGGGAAGCAAGCCAGCAACCAGTACCCTCCATGGCCTCCGCATGCCAGGTTACTGCCCTGTTTTGAGTTCCTGCCCTGTTCCTTGGACGATGAACAGTGATGTGGATGTGTAAGCCGAAGAAACTCCTCCTCAACTTGCTTTAGGTAGTGGTGTTTCACTGAAGCAATAGGAACCCTAAGACTGTGAAGACTGGGTTACGCCCAATGCCCTCATCTTCTACTCACGTTCTCCCACTGAGAAGTTTGCTTCCTCAGCTTAGTTAAATAAAACACCATTGAAACATACAGTCTGCAGTCTCTGAGTGTGCCAGGGGACCATGTTCTGGAACACTAAGGTTATGGTCACAATTACAGTATAATGCCTTGGACAACATTATGAAGTGTTGACGCCAATATAATGATCTTAAAGTTATACCCAACATCATTTGGTCATACCGCTGGGAGAAAATTTAAGGACAGAAGGGGAATTAAGGGCTCTCCACATCCCTTGATGGATCTTCAGGCCCCCTTGCCAGAGTAAACCTGGCATAGCAGTGGGTCTTGTCCAGAAACAGTACCTGGTGGCCGGAGGGAGAATAGAGTCAACAGGAGTAGACTCCAGGTCTGAGAGAGAAGAGGAGAAAGCAATAAATGGAAATGCCATGGCTCTGTAGGCAATGGAATATATTACTCAGAGATTAAAATGTCATGAAGAGTATATGTCATGAAGAGTGTATGTCAGCTCCAGGCCTTGCAAAGTGTTTTTTCCATGGTAATTACTCCAGTCACCAGGAGAGGGGACTTTCCCCTCTCAGGGAAGAGGCTCACCTACTTGCTGTCTTTTTTCTCTGGACCTCAAAAGCTGCCTCGTATTTATTCGTAATACTAACAATGGCTGAAAACCGTGAACACATACCCTGTATGAACACATACCCTGTACGAATGCTTCACAACTTGTCAGTCTTTTGGTGACTTTGTGTACGTTATATTTCACCCCTATGCTCCAGATGAGGAAACTGAAGCATGGGATATTAGGCACCATGTCCTAAGATTTCTGGGAAGAAGAAAATTGGGATTTGAACTCAGCTCATTTCAGGGCTGGGGCTGTAGTTTGGTGCAGAGTGCTTTCCTTGAATGCATGAGGTCCCAAAATTCAGTCTCCAGGAGAGTCTTCTACCATCAAAAAAAA
>LOEQ01000457.1:485399-502315 GCA_001685075.1 Bramus lutescens | reverse complement strand
AGCCGTGCGGGAGCTGGGCGGGTCGAAAAGCAGGCCCGCTCCCCAATTACTACATTTTTGTTACTCTATAGTAGAATTTTTAATAAATTTAATTAAAAAACCTTGATTTAAAAAACAAAGCAGCCTCAGTGTCAATGATTATTTAATCTTAATTTTCTCACTATAGTTTATGAGAAGCAGAATGTTTTTATAATAGTCTTTTAAAAATAAAATCCAGCTATACCTAGCCAATACCATGGCAATTTTGAAAACAGGGTTGCTTGTAAGAATATGGTTTTGCATATAGCGTAAAGCAATTATGTGGCATCCAAACTTATTGTATATGTGGAAAATTAGTACTCCCTTCAGAAATCATTGCTCCCAGAGTTTATGGTCCTAAATGTATATTATCTAACATCTTGTTAAACAGAGATAACTATTAAAAATCAAAGAAGCTATAAAGTAAAATTTCTAATTTAATTTAAAATTATCACAGAATATCCATACTATAAGGCATTATAATTTAACATTTTGTAAAACAAAATAAATGCTCCATATATAGGAACAAACTTTGTAATTTCCTTTCTCAATTTTCTATGATATTGAGGGTATAGAGCAGGATTTTTTTAAAAGATAACCACACTGAGCACTGTTAGAATAAACCATCATGTATCTATCAATTTTTAAAAGAACCAAGATTAATTGCCATTATAACATCCAAATTGAGGACTTTACTTAAAGGTGCCCTCTTGAGGTCATCTGCTGAGAAATTTAAATTGTAGCAGAAACAGATACACACAAATTAGACTCTCCGTCTGCAGAACATCCAGGGAGAAATAAATAGTGTTTAACAGCACTACACATAAACATCCCAAACTATTAAATATATATTTCAATCGGAAAATTGCTAGCAATAACTGGGAACTAGAGAAATAGAAGATAAATGATTACAGCTGGACAACCCATTAAAGCCCAGAAGAAAGGGAAATCATAACATTCTGTTCCAAATTAGCAATGTTATCAGATGTTTAATTCCTCTGCACTTACCCTGGGACTAATTACAGTGAAACATGCCACACATTCTCCAAGTGGTGGGAAATCTCATTGAGTTCTTGCATTTTATGTTAGCTTCTTATTTTTTTTAACTGACATAATACAAAACCATTTTAAATTCAAGACATATATATATTTCCCACAAAATGTTTCCATAGTGTACAATGTATAATTTTGTTCTACTGGGACAGAAGTTTGTATTCATATTTACAAAACTGTAAATAAAAGTTTATCATTTATGCTATAACATAATCTACAGAAGTTGCAGATTTATTTGCAGATAGCTAAGCTCAAATTTTACTTTCTAGTGTTTTAATAAAAACTCTTGAGGGGCTGGAGAGAAGCCTCAGTAGTTAAGAGTGCTGGCTTAAGTTAAGCAGTTAAGAGGTCCCAGGTTGGATTCCCAATACCCATATAGTGTCTCAGTCATCTGCAACTTCAGTTTGAAGGGATTGATGCCCAATTCTGGCCTCCCAGGCAGAAAGGGTATGACAGTGTTGCACAGAATATATGGATAAGCAGTTTACCTCCCACTATAGTAGGAGGCTGCTAGTTTGTTCCTGGCCGCTTAGCCCCCAAATAATCACACAGAAACTGTATTATATAAATCACTGCTTGACCCATTAGCTCTAGCTTCTTATTGTCTAACTCTTACATATTAATAACCCATATCTATTAATCTGTGTATTGCCACGTGGCTGTGGCTTACCGCCTAAGCTCTGGTGTCTGTCTTCGAAGGGGCTACATGGTGTCTCTCTGACTCCACCTCCTTTCTCCCAGCATTCAGTTTAGTTTTCTCTGGCTACCTCTAAGTTCTCCCTATCAATCGACCAAGGCAGTTTCTTTATTTATCAAAGGTAATCACATCATACAGAGGGAAATCCCACATCAACCCACACACTATGAAAACAAAATAAAATAAACCAAATAAACGAAAGATCTAAATAAATAAAAGGACAAGCACATATATGTACATACTGACATGTAGGCAACTAAAGGGACTTGATAATTATCTTACTAGGAGGACAAAAGAAATTATATTACTGATAATTTGTATCTGTCAATCAGCTAGGCTTCCCTCCATTACTCCACATTATCTTTCACAATGGAGATAGATTTTCCTTTATTTTAAAGGTTTTTTTCTCTTGAAATTAGAATGTAATTATGTAATTTTAATTTTATTCATTTAATTCCTCAAAACTTCATGACCTCTAGCCTCTTTTTCATTAATTGTTGATACACACACACACACATATATATTACCTATATTAGCATCCAAGTTTAGCATATCAGATACTTACTCTCTCCCTACAAAGTCCTGCTCAGAGTTTTGTTCTTAAATTGTACTCCATACACCAATAACTGAAACCATTGTAAGAGATGGTGCCTAAGTTAATAAACATTTGCAGCTCGAAATAATTTGCGCATTTTCAGATTACCAACATATCTTTTATAAGAAAATTTCATTTTGTTAAATTTTCCTCTCAGTTGACTACAGAAAACAAAATGTAAGAAGAATCTGTACTGAAAACCACACAATAGTGCATCTTGTATCTAATTGTGACTGCCTTCAGTAGCATAACCTAAAGCATCAGTTCAAACCACTTTATATCTTGTAATAAGATTACACTATGGAATTGAAACGGATGACTTTCCAAGTGTCTGTACACTAATGCAGCATGGCAACAGTCAGTGATGAAGGCAAAAATCTAGAGGACTCAGAAAGAAATAACAACCATTTTTGTTTGAATCCAATTATGCTTCCAAACCTCAAGACACCTCTTTGTATTGTAAATCAATGCAAGACCCCAGAAAGAGAACCCTGTTGCCCGCAGTAGCAACCAGCCTGCAAGATATACTGGTATGATTATTTTACAAATATAATAGGGTTAAGCAACCACATTTAGCTTGGATCTAAGACCCACTCCATATATACTGAACACTGTTAATAAATCCAAGAATCTAGACTATATAGGTTATGGGACTAAGGGAAACCCTGCTATAGTTATGCTAAAGAGACATATCAATCAAATGAATAAAGTTTCTTCTAGACACAATGTCTTTGCCACATACGTGAACCCTCAGAGACTGTACCAACATGCATAAAACTTGCCCAAGATCAAGCCAGACAAAAGGCCCATATAAGAATGGAAGGGGTCCTAACATATACTAAGAATATATTGGCAAATGATACCTTCTGGGAAATGGAAACTCAATTTCCTCTGACTGTGTATCACCAGTTTTAGCAACCACACTCCAGGGAAGCCTCATGCTCAGGAGTTTCTAACACAAATTATAATTAATGTTTTACTATGAACCTTTTCTATAAGGTTGGTTGCTTTGTCTTTTAGTTTTGTGTCCTTGATTCTCTTTTGGTTATATTAACTCATTTTATATTTTTTTAAAGATAAAGAAAGAACATGGCCTGGGGTGTGTAGTTCTCTCTTTGGGAGAACTTGCATGAGGGAAAAGAATATGATCAAAATACATGTTACAAAAATTAAAAAATAGTAACAATAAAATAAAAAAGAAATCTTGATCTTTCTGGCAAGACTATTATATGCCATCTACACTAAGAAACTCTTGAGTACAGCAAGTGGGCTCACTTGTCTTCATATGCTCCCCCTATATATGAAGAAGATGCACACATGTGTCTAATGAAAACGATCCAATCAAAGAGCAGGAAACTAGCCAAATCATTTTGATAAGTATTAGAATTATAATCTTATTACTAAAATCACAGTAGAATTTTGGTATCTCACAAGCTCTGAATAATTTGTACATGTGTCAATTCACTTCTACATTATATCTACATGATTGATATTTAAGTCCTCCAAACTAAAGAACTTAAAGTACTGTTCTGTTCTTAATGTTTTTGAAAATTTCATACATGACAACTATGTTTACATAATTTTATATCTTTTTCCAAACTTCCAAGACCTCCTATATCCCCTGCTCTAATTCTCAAATTCATGACATCTATAATTATAATTGTTTTACACATATGTACACTATACCTAAAAGATGTATACTTATGTATAACATTAAACTTGTTTTGATAATATATGTCTAATCAATATAATCTATTCATTATTAATGAATATACAATCAAAGTAAAATCTAGGCAAAACTTATGACAACTTAATATTAATATACATTGTGTAATATCTAACTATATATGCAATATCTAAAAAAATATTCTACAAACCAGCATAATTAGTTACTTTCAGAGAGGTTTGGCAACGCGAGCCTCCTGCCTTTTCATGAAGCCTCTGTCCACCATCACATATTCTGAGTGTGTAAAACTAATCTTATTGCCTCCTTTTCAAAGCAGTGCCATGGCCCCAATATCAAAAACCTCAGCTTAAACATGTGAGGAAATCTGTTTACGTTATCATGGGAAGTAGCATCTTCAAAGATTTCGGTGGTTATAATGAGCACATCCTTTCAGCTACCATATAGCTTACACTGTTACATCTGACTTATTTTTGGTGTCCACCCTGTAGAACTTTTTGAAGGCCCCCTCTACCATGCTACTGTGAAGGCTTTTTTTTTTGATAATTTCACCACTATGCAATAGTCTCTTTTTCAATCTTACCTTACCTGTACATTTCTAAACACCTTTCATAGTCTGTGTAAGTACAGTTTTTGCATTAATATCTCATGAATATTTATACAAACAAGGAAATATGTACATATAGTTAACATTATACACCTAGTAGATTTTGCTTATGTATTTGGAAATACACATAGACAGAGGACATTAACATGAAAGAGTCAGAAAGCAATGTGATAAGTGAAGGTTTGGAGAAAGGAAAGATAAGGAGAAATTGTACAATTATAATCTCAAAAGATAAAATAATTCAAGAAAAATTCTTTGTATGAAATTTCTCTAATAATTTTTGAAACATCAAGTGAATTTCTCAAAGTGAACACATTTGCTCAACCTGCAATTTACTTCACCATTTATCACTGTATTTAACAAAATTTCAGTTGATTTATAATTAAAGTACAATAAGCAGAAAACTATTTGGCTCAACTTTCCTGTCCCATAATACTCTATTACACTAAAAATTGCCAATAGAAAATCAAAATATTATCATTATTAGCACAATATTGCACCAAATCATAGCCATAACCTAAAAAAGCATAATTTTCAAGTCCATTCCAAAAATTTAAAATAGACTCAAATAAAGTTTTTGTTGAATGTAGTAATTTTAAAAGCACAAAATTTAGGAAGCAAAAGTAGATATTTTCATACTTTTCCTATTTCCTCCATTTAAGTTAGGGCATATATAGATATAAAAATTCACCATTATCAGTACTATTTAAAGTAAACATAAAATTAAATGGGCAAACCAAGTACTAATTTAATGTACAAATTCTAAGGCTCATTGATAACCTATACATACACTCAGAGAAAATTCATGTAAGCTTTATTATCACACATTAAGTGCCAGGACTGACACTGAGACATATTATTTGAAATAATGGTGGCTGAGATAAATGCATGATTTTCAACGACAGACACAAGTTTCTCAGCAAGGTGTAGCAGTAGCTCCAACAATTAGGCAACACATATGGAATGAGCAAAACATATGTAGTGCTGAGAGGAAAAGCTATGCTTTAAGATATGATAAATAGCCATGAGAGCATTTACATGATCTTTTGCTCCTTCACAGGATTACTAAGTGTAGATAATAGAAATAAAATATATAGATCATGTCTGTCATTTGCATAACCACAAAGAGTCATCTGAAATACCTACAGTGCTAGATTCCAAAAAGCCTTTAAAGAAATTGTGGGTATTTAAGCTATCGTGTGTTGCGGGAGCTCAATCTGTTCCTTCAGCCAATAGCCGCGAAGATACCAGCCTATTGTGCATGGTCTCTCTCTTTAAAAAAGCAACAACTGCCCTCCGCTCACTCTCCGGCTTCTGGCTCCGCTTCTGGAGGCTAGGCTCCTTTCCTGACTGTTGGTGTTTTGTAAGTTTTACCCTTAAAATATATACCCCTTTAAATCCCAACTGGTGTGGGATTGTTTATGACTTACGCCTTCAATCGTGGAATGTTTGTATATATATATATATATATGTGTGTGTGTGTGTGTGTGTGTGTGTGTGTGNNNTGTGTGTGTGTGTGTGTGTGTGTGTGTGTGTGTGTTTCTGTGTGTGTTTCTATGTATCTTACATAACAGTGTTTTACATCTTCCCATTTCTTGTTCTAAAAATATCTTTGTGCTTTCTGGAAAAGTCAGAAATGCATACAATTTGCATTATAATTCTGCTACTAATGAATCGCTGTACAGGAGGAGGCTATTTTGGTGTAATTTATGAACTCTAATAACTATTAATAAAACATAGATATGACAAATGGTGTATTGACAAATCCACAATTGTCTCACATTTTAAATATATTTAATTGCTGATGGAGATTATATATTTATTGTAATATATTCATTATAATAGTAGAGTCAGTTTATTGGCTTCTCAGTGACAGTAGCCATTCAGTGATCTCAATGAATAATAGCAGCAACATGTAATTGTAAAATTGCTATATACAGGATCAAATTTTATTAACAGAATGTAGACTAAGATATTAGAGATAATTATATATATATATATATAAATTTTGGAAAAGTTGATTTTGTTGGGTAGTGGGATTGCATTTCTTTAATCCCAGGACATGGAAGGCAGAGGCAGGTGGATCTCTGCGAGTTCAAAGCCAGCGTGGTCTGCAAGAGCTAGTTCCAGGACAGGCTCCAAAGCTACAGAGAAACCCTGTTTCAAAAAACCAAAACCAAAAACAACAACAATAACAAAGCAGTTGATTTTATGATATAGAATGTGAGCCTTTAGAAAAAACTGCTAAATAAATGTAATTGACTAAATTATACTCTTCAGATATTTTTGGTGAATTATTTTCAAGATCTCCTAAGTGTGACTCTTAAGCACAGAGAAAACTTATATTCTCTGGCATAATGAATTTACACATTTTCTTGGAACCTTTTCAAGGAAAGTTCATATCTTGCCTTCATGCTTTAAAATTTTTACTTGTGTATCTTCTTAAAACTAAATTAATCATGCAAAACTTTTGTGGTGAAAAAATTGAGGGATTATTCCTGTTTGTGAAATGTCCCAAGTTTCTTATGACTGAAACTTTCATTCCAGCTCATTACGCTGGACAGATGTTGAGCAACCTCTGGTGTACTAAGAGGTTTCCTAAGAGATTTTAGAAGTTACATCTGTTTCTGGTTCCAGCTAGCCTTCGGCTTCTTCTTCTAGATACCATGTCAGAACTGCCAGTCCAAAGCTGTCACTAATGCCACTACTCTGTTAATTCTTCTTCTCCACTAGGCACTGTTCCTTCTTCAAAGATGAAACAAAGCAATATTTCTTCAAGTAAGTTTCTTATCTCAGCTGTTTTTCCAGAGCAATGAGAAAAGTCAAGGAACCATCTGAGCATACTAGAAACACAAAGATAACTCACATTGAAAAGTGAGTTATATATATATGGATATATATATATATAACACAAAAGTTACATATATCAAAAGTTAAGAAATTATTTTTCATTTATAAACGATTGCTCAATCCACTAAAACATTTATAGATTTGATAATATAGCACATATTTTGATGCATAATTTTCAAAAAGTTAAACCTGTATGAAATCAGGTACATATAAGAACAAACTCCAGCTATTACTAACTTCACTGCTTATATGTACATGAAAATACCTATTTATGACTCACTTGTAAATTGGAAAATGTAGATCCTAAGGACTATGATCAGTTATATAATACCAAATATTATTTTTGCATAACTTAGAACTTAATGCTGATTATTCTCTTGGAGAAAATGGCAGGAAGCTTTTGAACTGTGGTCTTTTATTATAGTAACAAATAGGGAGAAAGGGGTTCTCTTTTACTGTGTTCTCTGCTAGGAGTTTCTGAATGAAATGTCAGTGTTATAAATGTAACTCAAGATAGTGATATGGATATTTCATGAATATGTAATTGAGCTGTATCCAAATTGGTAAAACAGTATGACCGGTATTATAATTCACTTTTACTTTTTCTCTGTACACGGGTGTCGGAAAGGTTGGTCAAAAATTTATACCATGAAAGTCATGGTTAGGAAGGCAAACAATCTGTGGGCCTCAGAGTGACAGCCAGTGATCTCAGCACAAGAGAGGCAGAGAAGGATGCCTGGAGTGAGTTTCAAGCCAGTTTGAACAATAATAAGACTAAGTATAATATAAGTATGATAAATTGAAGCAACATGTTATGTCCCCAAATATTAGTAAAAGCAGGGCCATTGTAAAGAGTGTATGAATTTTCACAGAAAGCATCAGGTTTTATGTAAACCAACATTTAATTAGTCTTGGAGACTGGGATCAATGCTAGAAAACTTAAAAAAATAAAACCTTTTAAAGCAGGTTTATCAGTGTCCATTCCCAAACATGAAGGTTTGCTATTTCTTCACTCATTTCAAGTGATTTATCAAAATTTATATATTAATGAATAAAATACTTATCATTGAATTTTAAAATATAAAATTGTACACATTTTCCTAGAAACAACACACAAGGGTGTGTTTTCATTCGTAGCTTGGAGATAATAGTAAAAATTGCAGAAGTAATAATAGTAAAAATACTGAAGCAAGTCTGAATCCCTTTAGTTAAAAGTTATTGATAGGATTCAACATGTTATTTATAGTTAAAATAGGGTTTCATTTTAAATTATTAAATTATTATTCTAGAGAACCACTTAATTACTGACAAAAAATGTAGTATAATAAAAATGGATTAATGACTCAATATTCACATTATGAAATTTAGAATATATTGTTTTATGAAATTTCCAAGGCCACATGATTTTTAGTACATATTGAATGAAATGACAATCAATTAAAAACATTAAATACTGAAAGTAAAATATGCACCAAATTAAATTGGTACTTTTTGTACCCTGTGCTCTTATTTAACATGATAGGCATAATATTTTATATTTCTCAAAGAAGGAGAGATAGAGATCTTTGAGTTTCAAAACAGAAAGCAGTACTTAAACTTTAATATAACATGTAGTAGGATCACTCTTCCACTTAATGAATACTGGCGGAGAACATACTATGAACTAAAAATTCTTTTAAATAAGGAAAAAAATGGCAGTAGCATAAAAACATACTTCGTTCAAGTCTATGATCAAAATGTCGATGATGGATGTCTTTATGAATGTCATATATTGACCAAAGATAACTCAAAAATTATAATACCACAAAATGATGCATGAATCACTGATTATTGTGAGAATTTCATACATTCCTTTTCAAGCTACCATACCCTTGTTGAAGTCCATGCATCACTGAATTTATTAGCTAATTGGGTCTATTTAGGTTTTGCATATATATATATGAACATCAATGAAAATGTTTGCTTGAATATAATAATAGAGATATATAAGTATATAACTAGATTATTCTTATCTGATTTGGATTGCATTTCAATATTCATTGTCAAATAAATAAACTGGAGCTTATAAAACTGTAAATAAGTTAAGTACTTTAGGCTGAGGAGAATTGTGAATCTAATTAAATAAAGAAACGGGATAAATTTAGAGTCCAAAAGTAAAGTTTAATTTGTGAGGTGTATTTACTATGTAGACTACAGGAGTAATCACATGAGGGCAAGAAAATTAGTTTTTCCCCATTGTGTTGAACAATACTTGACATATGAAGGGTGTGGTAAAGTGAGAGTTTGCAATAAGAGCTGGAAACTGGCCTACATTTGCATCATCAAACTTAGAATGCATATGGTATGGCTTAGCATGTGTAATCCTAATTTTCTTCTGCTTGGGGAGCAAATAGAAATGTTTCTAAATAAGTAATAATCTCCCAATAAGTAACTAAGTGCTGTTTAATGTCATGCTTAGGATTCTCATGCCGGGAATTACACTTGGAACATATTTGGTAGAGGTTTGTATCTCCTATTGATGGTGTGCTGCCACTGATGGCAAAGGCAATGGGTTCAATGATAAATGTTATGTTTAGAGAAATAAAAGGCAGGGGCATCACAGTGGCACATTAGAGACAAGATATCAGGACACGTATGGCAGACAGGAATATACAGTAGCAAGAAAGGAAATTTTGTGGGAAAAAATGAATAAAATTCCATTGTGCCAAGTACTAGAGTATAAGAATCTACAAGAATATCATAAAAGCCATGTCACAAGGACCATTCATTTCAGTTTGGAGGGTTTATTTGGTTTTGGTTTTGGTTTCTATGTGTTTGATTGTTTGTTTGTTATTGTTCTCTAACAGGTTTTCCCTGTTTAGCTCTGGCTGTACTGAAACTTGCTCAGTATACCAAGCTGTCCCCAGATTCAGAGTTCCACCTACCTATGAGTTGGTAGATTTAAAATTAAATGATTAGACGATAAATATAAACAAACACAAGAATATCCAAAAATCAAATATCTTTTCAAATGTAATAGATTAATTTATATAGCAAGCAATGACAATCTAAAGACACATGTATGTGCATGTGTGTGTGCTCATACATACATGCCTGTGTACAAGTACTAACATGGTGAGAATGAGAGACTATGGCAACAATAGCTCTTTTAAAGCCTGCAGCATCAATGAGATAAGAAAAGTTAGCTAATTAAATAAAAAATAAAGCAGAGCCATAAAATCATGTGGGGCTTTTTGTTTGCTTGTTTTACTTTTAAGTAAAGAAAGGAAAACAAGATGGGTCTAATATGTTGTTCTTCTGTTTTTAAAATGATCTTTCCATTTTATTCAGGGAGAGTTACAATTCTATAATTGCTCAAATTAAAAATCTCTCCATTCCATCACCCTTATTTTGGTTATTAAATGAATATTTTTCTTAAGAAGAAAACGCTTTTAATCAGTAGAAGAAACTCAATAGCACACTTCATAAATTTCATAGATTCTATTAATCACAAATTCATTTGATCATAAGTACTGACTGATTCAGTACTAGTAAATTTATCTTTACTCTTTCCTCAACTTCATTAACCTATTATTATAAATCAGAAAATTTCAATCCTTCTCAGCAACTTCAAATCCTCTAAATGGTAAACTGTTTTTAACAATGAAGTTCAATATCCTAGCATAGCTTTCAAAGACATTGGCCTTTCCCCATCCTGCGTGTCTGGTCCCCATGCAGGTACTCAGACCACTTTACTCAAAAGCTAGTGGGAAAAATGGGACCATAGCAACAAACTCCACAGGGAAATTAAAGAGCCAGGGACTCGACTATCAACCATGGTTGTCAGCTATTATGTAACTGGAAGTTTTATTTGGGAGAGATTTAAAGAAGAATCTCAATTAATGGATTGAAGATTAAAATCAAAATTGGATAAAAGCTGTATCTATAATGTTATCTACTTCTTGAAAAGAAGTGAAGACCAAGAATAACAGCTGAGGAAGGTATTGAATAAAATGAACAGAAGCTTATATTTGAAACCAACTTTAATGACTGGAATTCAAATACAGTTTGTGTATTTCTATAGATTCAACATACAGAAATAGAATGCACAATTAAGTATATTTACTTCTGTAAACCTGTAGATAATTTAGCAAAGTATATATCATTGTTATCATGTTTCACTTATATGAATAAAGAGGAACCAGGAAACAATTTGAATCAGAATTCATCACATCCAGCTGTGTGAGTCTGAGACCATGATGCTCATCATGAAAACACCATGATAAGAGATGATACATATAAGATATAAGGATAAAATGAAATGTTGGAGCTCATGCATAAAAATTATGAAAAAAAATATTTTAGAAAGATATTTAGAATTGCAGTTTTCTTTTGATTAAATATTCAAGTTGTGTTAGCTAATAATACACATTGCATTTCTCTGTCTAATTCATAAAACATGGTGGGTACAACGCTAATTTATTTGAGAAAAATATGTTTTCCATTTTTTGAGGTATGAAATATAAGAATTAAGATTTACCATATCTTAGCATTTCAAAGAGCAATCTTGCATGGACTGACATTGAGTTATAAGGAGGCATAAAAAAAATAAGTAAGCCTAACACCAAGAATGGAGTGTTTTATCAGGTCCTCTTAGGTATTTCACTGATGAATCATAATAGCTTTCAAAAATATCATATTTTAATAACTCTAATACTAGAGTTTATTCTAAATAGAATATAGAATTATATGTACTATATGTACATATAATAGTATGTAATATGTTTATTACATATAATATTATGTAATAGAATACACATATTTTGCCTATTGTCTATTTTTATTTATATTTATCAAGAAAAGCCAAAAATTTGGGGTTAAATGCATATGTCTGATTCAAGAAAAATAAACCGCTTGAGTTTTTAGAGCATATTAGTTAAATTCCTAATATCATCAGATGTTTTAACATTATTAATGTTGATGTGAAAACTATACATAAGTTTAAAACAAAAAGGATCCTAAAATTAAGTAATTATTTTACTTAAAAGTAATATATTAATAACTTTGGAAATAATAAAATGGAAAAATATTTAAAATGTAATATAGATATTATTAATTAAAATGGAAAACCATACCTTGTTTTCTACTAATTTTTTAGAAAGTCTGTTCAATAAATGTATGGGAGAAGTTAACATTATAAGGAAATAATACTATAGGAAAATTGGAGCTTGACTAAAAGCTGCATGTAAAATTAAATATGCCTATAGATTTTTGGTAAAAGTATATGGAAGAAATAGGATGATAGAAAATATTGATTTGTCACAAACACCAGTAAACACAAAGACTTATTTCTAGTCATATCATATTATGATATAGTTATTTGCTTATTGTAAAGAAATAAGCATAACAATTAAATACATTCTTTCTGATATCTTTTCATGCATGTGTCATTAATTTTTAGCAACACCAATGTTAAGTCCTGTCTTCTGCTATATGCACTGATCCCTTTTAAAAATATTTGACCTCAGCATAGCGGAAATCGGAAAATTTTTGAAAATGGAGTATCGTATGCTGAGTAGCATTCTGCAATGTCTTGAAAGAACAAAAGGGCAGAGAAGTGAGTCAGAGAGAACCATTTCTTGTGATCCATCATTCTCTGAATGTGCTAGTATTGGGGGGAAGGAAGCAGAGAGAAAGTGGCGGTGCTGCACATTTGTAACACTTCAAGCACAGTACAAACAGCGATGGTTAGTTAAGATTTCTGTAGGTGACCCCCATCTACACCTGTGTTTACTGTTCAATCAAATGTCATTTGACTATGAACCACTCCAAAACCCATGTGTCTAAAGTTATCATTCACAAAATATTCTAAGAAATAAATTTACTGTGCAATAGAAAAATCTTAACAATTTAGAAATGGGTAACGCTTTACAGTATAGATTTTCTTACTAATAGACATATGTATGTGTTCAGCATGCCATTGTGTACCATCAACACACAAATGAGGAGGTCAGAGGTTGATGGTAATTGCCTGCTGCCTTATTAGTTTTCCAACAGGGTCTCTTAACTTAACCCAGAGATATCCAATGAGTTCCAGAAATTTCACTGGTTTCTAGCCTAATAACACTGGGGATACAGGTGCAACCCGCTAAAGCAAGCCATTATGCATAGGTTATGGGAGTCTAAAGTCAGGTTCTCATATTTGCATAGCTAGGCTATTTCCAAAAGCTCTGTATAATGATTTTGTAATAACTCAAGGTACAGTAATATTTCTTTCAAGACAGTTTAATATCCCAATACTTAAATTAATGACATTGAACAATTAAAACAGAATAAAACCACAGATGTCTCATAAATATGAAATCAATTTTTCTTGTAGATAAAATAAAACATATTTTATTAAGGACATTAGATAATAAGTATTTCTATATATTATTTGTAAAATCGAAGTTTTTGAAATACATTACTCTATCTAATGGTATTTGATGGTAAGACAATAAACAGATGGATAGGATGAATTAAGTGAAATCTTGGGCTTTCATGATATGATTAGTGACCTTACAGTAAAAGAGGAACAAAAAGTCATTTGTTTTTCTGTCTGCATGAATAAATCAAAGAGGAGTCAGTAAATTTAGACAGAAGAAAGTTTTCTATATGCCTGGAATAAAATCTAGAATCAAATTAGTCTTGGATGTACAGATCTAGAAATGAGAAAATGCATTTTTGTTGTTTATGCTTCCGTGACTGTATTATTTCATTACAGTAAATTAGAGAATATAAGATACTGTCTGACCTCAAATTATTATTAATTATCTCTGTGTTATGTGGATTTTTAAAATGTTTGTAAAATCAATGATGTGAGCACCTGTGAAAGTTTCTGTGTACATAAAGCCTCCATATATAATATATAAGAATCCATAGACATTCAGGAATTCAAATATGCTCAGCATCAATATACTTTATATTGCATTTTTAAACCTTGAATTTTGATAAAAATTATCATAATTTTTAATTTGCCCATTTTGTTAATGCAACAATAAATCTATAGTTATTCCATGGTATGGAATGTCTGTCATGAGTCAGAAATATCCTGAAAAGTATGAAGAAATTGAAATGCACAGAAGGGCAAGTGACTTGCTGGTACTCTCACAGTCACTGCCTGACACAGGGAATGACAACTGTCAGGTCTCAGATCTCTACTAAGTTCTTCGGATCACGATCATTTACACAGTGGACTTCACAAGTCGGAAACCCTTTAAAGTTTCTGTTTGAACAAATGGTGTTCTCCAACAGTTCCTTTCAAAGAATAATGCTGGAAACCTCAAATACCTCAGAGACTTGCTTTTTAAAAGAGCAAATCAGAAACATTTGGTAGGGATGATGAGCAGGTCAAGCTGTAGCATCCTATGGTTTGCCCTAGTTATTTACAACTTGTCTAGACTGAAACATGTATTTCATAGATGTGTCTGCGATTCATTACTTCCTAAAAGCCCATTCCCACATAGTAATTCTCTATCTGAATTATATTAAGCATGTTTTTCACGTTTTTCTAAAATGTAGAAGGTTTTTGAGTGTACAAATCTGGTCATTTTTCTAGCAATTATTCTAGACTTAACACAAAGTTGTTAATACTGATGTTGCAGTACTAAATTACACTATGAGAAAATACTGCTATATCTAGCGAAAGCCACTGTAATGGCTAACTTTCATTTGTGAGATCAATGGTTGGGAAGAAGGGAATGATGTCACAACCAAGAAGCCTTGTTGTAGCTGTTATTTCAGGAGCCTGAAGGTCTCTGAGGGCAATGAGGTTGGTTGTTGGAATGTCAAGAAGATGGAGGTTGCCTCAGCCTGCTTCTGTGCTGACAGAAATTACCAGGGCAGAAATGCCTGCAACAGCAACAAATAGGAAGACCAATTTTCCCTCTACCCATTTCTGTCTTCCACTTTATTGATTCCTTTGGTGAACTCTATAGGAAGCCATGGGGGGAAAAGAGATACATTGCTGGGACTCAGATGTAGCACTGCAAAACCATTGCAAGTAGATTTCCTAGCAATCGACAAGGAAGGCATATTGTCATTTAATAGGTTTCTGTTGTTTGTAGCCTTTTGGCTTATTTATTTAGCAAGAGGAGGGGTAACCAGGCAGATGTGCAGGATTCAAACAGCTTTGCCTTGTAGTATGACAGTAAACAAAGAATGTGATCCTCACGCCTCTTAGCATAACCTACAGAGTGTTATTATGTGAAAATATTTAGCCAAAACACAATAAAACAGACAAACAAAAATCAACAAGTGAGCACTGATTAGGAAGAGAGTGTTAGCTATTACATTAGAGGCTTAATTAGTAATGATACATATATAACCAATAATATATCTAAGGTTTCAACTAAGTGATGAAGCTGTTTATTACAGTGAAAGAGAACTCTTAGAACACTGCATAGCTGAGTTGACATCAAATTCTATTTCTCCCTAGCTTCGTACCTTCTATAAAATCTAGGCAGCTGCACCTTTTAAGTTGTTAAAGGGTTTCAGGAGGCATACTTGCAGTATCTATCCTGGACCAATTATGCAGTGTTACCTAATAAGAGATTGCTACTGAAGATAGCACATGTCCATTTAGATGAAGAGAGGGTCTCTGCTCTCACTGTTAATTTCAACTTGATGAGCTTCTTTTCCTCTTTATTTTACATTTCAACCATAGTTCTCTATACCACCCCTCCTCTAGCCCCATCTCCTCCTCTCTAGACCACCCCCATACACTCCTCCTAATGGGTAATGGATCCCATGGGGAGTCAACAAAACCTGGAGATATTTTGTTGGTAAGGACAGAGCCCTTCCCCTCTGCATTAAGGCTGAGCATGGCATCCCACCATAGGGAATGGGCTCCAACAAGCTAGCTTACGAACCAGGGCTAGATCCTGGTCCCACTGCCTGGGGTCCCTCATATAGTCTAAGCTTCACCACTGTCTCCCACATATGGAGGGTCTAGTTCAGTCTGAGGGAGGCTCCATGGCTATCAGTCAACAGTTCATGAGTTTCCACGAGCTTGGCTCAGGTAGTTAAGAGATGTGCTGGGCTCTGCTCTTCACAGTAAGCATTTCAATGTGACGAGCTTTTATTATAGTTACTGAAAGTGTTTTTTTAGTTTTAAATACTTTTATCATTTTCACAACTCTGGTACTATTAAATCTGCCCTTTTAGTTCACCAAAGTAATAATAAGCAATATTTATTTTTTTAATTTTTTAAATTTATTTTTGAGATTATAACATAGTCCCATCATTTCTGCATTCTTTTTTCTCTTTCCAAACACACACACTGGCCCATATTTCTTTTCCTACAAATTATGGCACCTTTTTTTTCTTATTTGTATTGATTTTAATCTTTTTTTATACTTTTTTATTAAAAATTTCCACCTCCTCCCATTTCCCT
>LOEQ01000457.1:438474-478123 GCA_001685075.1 Bramus lutescens | reverse complement strand
GCTGACAAGGAGAGCTGATTGAGAAGCCAAGGACAATGGAACTGGGTTTTGATTTTACTTCATGTCCTGGCTGTGTGGGAGCCTAGTGTGTTTGGATGCTCACCTTCCTAGACCTCGATTGAGGGGAGAGGACCTTGGTCTTCCCACAGGGCAGGGAGTCCTGACTGCTCTTTGGACTGGAAATGGAGGGGGAGGGGGAGGAAATTGGGAGGAGGGCAAGAGGTGGAATTTTTATAATAAAATTAATAAAAGAATAAGAAAATAAAAAACTTTCAAAGTCTACAGAATATGGCATTTAAATTATTTCAGGAACTTAGGACTTTTCATGACAGTGCTATCCATCTGGTCCTGGCAGCACCAAGCTACTTCAAAAGGATGATGGTCACCAAAAGAGGCTTCTTATGACATTAAAAGACATTTGGGCAAGATACTATTCTTTCCTGAACTGCTTTATGCTATACTGTATGAACTGGACATGCAGGATCCACAGAGAAATGACTGCAGACCTTGCCTAAAGATGAGATGGTCCTTCAGGGTTCCTGATTCATGAAGGTGTCTGCTAGACACACTGCAGAACACAGAAAAATGTGACTGAAGAAATACCAATATAAGCAGAACTGTCTTTGAAATTTCCTGCTTTGTGGAAAAGTCTTCTGGATACTTGTGGTTTGTAGGCACCAATATTACAGAAGAACTTTGGGTGACTATGCAGGCAGTGAGATGTCTCTGTCAATTCTAGAATTTTGGAAGCTTCTTATAATGTACTTCCTATTGACTTAGGTAATATTATATCCTTCTGGAGTCTTTGATGGAGTTGAAAAATATATAGTTATAGTTTTCTTTAGTTATGATAAAATATAAAGTATATATAATGATGTAACTGTAATTTTGCCTGATACCTGCTTTGTTATATATAATTTTACTATTTTAAAGTTAAAACTTCCTTTTTCACTTAAACAAAAAAAAGGGAGGGGATGTGGGATTCCCCTCTGTTTGCTGTAAATACCATTGATTAATAAAGAAGATGCTTTGGGCCTGTGATAGGGTAGAGCAGAGCTAGGCAGGGAAGACTATACTGAATGCTTGGAGAAAGAAGGGGGTGTCGGAGAGTTGCCATATAGCCCCGCCAAAGACAGACACTGGAACTTTTCCCAGTAAGCCACAGCCACATGGTGATACACAGATTAATGAAGATGGTTAAATTTAAGATATGAGTTATCCAGAAATACACTTAAACTATTGGTCAAACCGTGTTGCAAATAATATGGTTTCTATGTGATTACTGTGGGGCTTGGCAGCCAGGAACAAACTAGAGGCTTTCTACTACTGTTTATGGAGAGTAACTATGCAAAAGAGAATGTAAAACCAAATAACATCAAATATTAAAAGGTAGACATTATAGTTAACGATACACAAACGCAAACATTTATAAGTTATTGTGATGGATAAATACAAACCAAATAATTTGAAAAGTTACATAGTTGGAAAAATATCTGTAGACATAGAGTTTACCAAGATGGAATCATGAGGAAATAGAAAATTGGAATGGATCAATAACAAATACTTTGACTGAATCAGTAATAAATATAAATCAAGTGCCTGAGAGTAGTAGAATACATAGGTGAATTCTACTGATGATTTGAAGAAATAATAATATTATCTATTCCTAACTAACTCGAAAATTTAACAGAAAAATATTTAAAACAAGCATTATCATAATAAAAATAAGCAGGGGAAATGGTGACACAGAAAATAACTCTATGTCAATACCCTTGACGAACATACATGCAAAATTTCTCAATAAAACTCTTAAGCTGAGTCCAGCATCACAATAAAAAATTAGTCACCACAATCACTTAAAAGTCATCCTAGCATTCATGGTGTTTCATTGTGTACAAATCATTGAACATTATAAACTGCATCAAACAAATAAATATAAAACTCTATTAGGAACTCAAAAGATGCACACAGTACATTTGATAAAATTCATTATCTCTTCCTGATAAAAGTGGTAAAAAATAACTAGATTCTGAAGAAAAAAGATTGAAATTACATCGTTATTAGATAGGACATATATAGTAGGCCAACTACTAACCAACTACTAACATATGAGCAGCAGGTTAGACACAAAATAAACTGAAACTTGAGAATGACTTGGGAAGACAGGGTTTATAATGACTAAAGCCAAGAATTCCCAAGAGCCAGCAGAGAAGGCTGTAGTTAGCATGGCTCCTTTTATGGTCTTCATTGTGGAATGCTTTCATTCCAAAGTCAAAGAGACCTAAATTTCATAATATAGATTGCTAAGTTTATATTTCTTCTTGGTATCATCTTTCACAAAGTAAGATAGAAATAAACCCAAATAAATTTAGAAAAACATTTATAACAGGCTTCAACCGAATTATAGCATATACAGTTTAAAAGTATTTATTCCTTTATTAATGCCCACATTTGGAGTAAAACTGAAGACAGGACAAGCAGCATGCTCACAGTCAAAGATGATGGCACCTGCTGTAGAAATTGTTAGAGATAGAAGCGGAGTCAGAATTTAACTATATAAATGTCAAGTTTGCTCTCAGAGTGAGGAGAAATTGGACACCCGGGAGATATTTCTAGGATCAAAACTATTAGCATGAGTAACTCTTTATTACATGTGTATATTTTGGTAATTATATTATTTATACACCAAAATATTATAGTTAGAGTGAAAACAAGCTATTTAAATCATGATACATTCAGTTTTCAACCTACGTAAAGAGTATTCGACATGCAAAGCCATGGATACTAAATACAACACCAGATACCAATATCTATATAAAACAGTCACTACTTTCATTTTTTATGAATACAGAATAACACACACTTTGTGATTAAATGAAATATTAAACACATCTCTTCTCCTGAATATTGATCATATCACATTGTACTCGGTAAAACTGAAACACAAATAGAGTAATTGTACTAAACACTTTAAGTTATGTGAGTAGTTAGTTGAGATTTTGGACAAAATATGGTTATTTCATATTTGTTTACCCACTTAATATTTCAAATAAGTTATTGGCTTTAATTTAAGGGAAAAGCACAACATTTCAAAGAAATTCAAAATAATTGTCGAAGCTAATTACCAGTTTAGAGCTTAAATGGCTTTCTTATCCTCTTTCTTCTGTCTTTCGGTTGAAAGCCGAGTACTATTTTGCCTCTTTAAATACATTTTTTTAACCTTAAAAGTGTATTCGTGCATGAAAGCAACACTCTTCCTATTTTTACTAGCACCTGGAGCAAGAACAGTGAAAACTTACTCTTCCTGGCACCTTGTCTTATGATACTTAAGAGAATAACAGAATACCTAGGAGGCTGTTCAGAAGATCCCATTGTTACATGATGAAGAATGACTAACAGAACAGGTAGATTCCATACCCTGTACACTTTGCTGATTTCTGTTAATATTTTCAACACAGAATTTGGACAAAGGAACAAAAAGCACATTTTTATCTTTTAGTTAATTTTTGTTAATGGGAGAAGAAATAGAAGAAACTGTTGATTTCTACTTTCTTTTCAAAAATTTCTTCATCTTATTCTCTACTAAAATTCTGAGCAAAATTCTAAAAGAACCATTAACATATATAGTAACTACATTGTTACAAAGCAGAGTACATGTGAAAATAAACTCAGGCTGCTTTTTCAACAATTAATAATACAATATTCTGATTGGATAATTTAAACATTACATAAAAGGTGATTTGCAAATCTTGGTTAGGCTTTAAATATAATACCGAGTAGATTTAATCTACATCTCTAACAATTGAATTCAAAGGTAAACTAAAAATATTAGGGCTGAGTACTTTACACGACACTTTTGAAAAGTATTGAAGTAGCGGAAGATTTACCTACAATGAAGAGTTCTTGAACATAGTTGTATGAGAGTAAAGACAGAGTAACAGCATTACACATGTTTTACGATTGTGGTCAGGTGTTTGTATAAATAGTAACAAGCAGTGTCAGATGGTTGTGATGGCAGTGTGCATTGCCAATTGAGGAGAAAGGCCAAGTTGGCCAAGAAAGGTAAGAAGTCTGTGAAAGTGTGTTTTAAGAATCAGCACCTGCTATCAAGGAGACTGCTTCCTGCCAGGAAGCTGCTTTTCCCATCTCATCTATTTAGTTCCATTTTAATCCTTTAACTGGCTCATAGGCATGTTACTTCGTTATGTAAAACATATGTTTCACCCCTTTAAGTTATCCTTTGAGTGGCAGCAAGGTGTAGTATCGGTGTAGTATCTTAGAATCATGAGGGAATGAACTATGCTGGAAAATAAAATGACTTGTTTTCTACAGTTTCATGTACTCACAACTTTCATTCACAATGCCTTCATTGTGACTGCGTGTCTGAGTTATTTTAGGCCAGCTTAGTGATTTATTAATTGGGAGGCTAAAGACAAAATGTGTAATCAATATTATGTTTATATGATTCTTTAAAATATAGTAATTAAGAATTTTATCTAGGAAGATTTTGCTTTTATGCCAAATATGACTATGTTAATGTACATATTCTGAAAATTAGAAGGCATTTAATATAAAAATGTTCTTAATACTTATGTTTTACTTATTTATTTTGTTTATGTGTTTGCATGAGTGTCACTGTCTGGCTTATGCAAGGCTTGTGGATATGCCCAGGGAGGCCAGAAGGCAGTGTAAATGCCCTGGACTGGAGTCGCAGGCCCTTGTGAGTTGTCAGAGGTAAGAGCTAGAACCCAAATTTACATCCTAGGGAAAAGTAACAAGGATACTTACCCACTGAGTCACCTCACCCGCCATGCCAAATTTACTTTAAATGTTAAAATAATGTATTTGAAGTTTCCTGCTGAGGGTCACAGTTTTAAGTACATTCTTTTATGGTTTGGGAACTTTGTACCTGGTTTTTGGATCATATCACTCCTTTCTCCACTCCTCACAGATTCATACCTCCTACCCTATCTATCCAGCTTTTGATTTGTTTTCATCTATCCTTCAAGTTCATTATGTACGGTCTATATATTCTCAGATGTGTGGCATTGCCCTTGTGCATAGTCAACACATCAGTGGCTACACTCTTAAAGTAATCTGATCTCCCTCCCAATAGTTATCAATGGACAACAACTCCGCAGATAGGAGTGGGAAACACTGACCAACTCCTTTCTCCATGCTTGAGATTGGTCTGACTTGAGCTTTAATGAGAAATTAAAACTAATGACCTAGAGGAAATGATCATACATTATACAGTTCAAAATGGACATTTTTAAAGAATGTTTGAAAACAAAGCTTTATAAAATGGTGCCCTTTTTGTTTTCAGAAACAATGTTTTGCCATGACTGGAGGCTAGCCTTCAATGGGTGATCAATGATTCTCTTGCCTCTGTTTCCTGAATATTAATTACATAATGAATTATCATAATTGAACATGTTACAGCTTATCTGGCTAAACAGATAACAGAATAACTTAATTTTACAGTTTCTAAGCACAGACTACAAGCACCGTTTGGACAATGTGCACTAAAGCTGCAAACTATCTCTTTTCTTTGTTACTTGGAGAAAATGGGTTACAGATAGTCTCTTAGACTCTAACCTGCTCTAAAGTACTAGAACATTCTATTACATCTATTTTCCACCTTCGATCAGTCTCTCTCTCTGTGTCTCTGTCTCTCTCTCTGTCTCTTTTTGTATAATTAAATTATAATTACTATGTTTCTTCAAGGTTATTAGTGGACCGTCACCTACATTTCATTTCATAATTTAATTTACTCGGATTTACCCACCAACAGATACAGAGCACACATGCCCTTCCTGTGACTTAGTATTTTTTTCTAGAGTTGTGGAGAATATTCATCACAAATCTTCACAGTTAGTGACTAGTAGAAGTCTACCAGAGCAGTCAGAAACTTCTTATAATAAACAAAACACCAAGTATTTTAGAAAAATATTGAGGAACAGTTTACAAAATCTGTTCCTGTTTCTAAGTTTAATCAAAAAAAGGTATGAACACAAAAGGCAAGATTTGGATATTACAAGGACTTATTTAGATTATTAAAAGTGCAGTCTAAAAGAACTAAAATCTGCATAACAAATTCATTTCTTATGCATACCCTACCTACTAAACACACATCTTTATTTTTATATCAATTTGAAAAGGTTGTCTTGTCCAGTTTTGATGTGAGAGCTTTTGCTTTGTCTTACTGTGTCTTGTTTAGTTGTATTTGGTTGTTGTCTTTTGAAGGCCTGCTCACTTTTTTTCCGGGGGGAGGGAGAAGAAGGGAGAGGGGGATCTCTGAGGAAAGGGAGATGGGAATAGTGCTAGGTTGATTGGAAGGAGGGGAAACTGTGGTCAGTATGTATTGTATGAGAGAATAATCTATCTGAAAAAAAGAAAAAGAAAAATGTTTTGCTTATAATTTTAAGTAAGACCAGTTTCAGAACCATTGACAAGCTTGTTATTCTTTGCACTCTCCTGGGCAGTAGAGGCCTCCAAGCGGACAATGGTGACTATAAAAGAAAGGGTAAAAGAGAAGGTTGAAGCAGTATGAAAAAATATTTGCAAATTTGCTTGTCATGGAGGTAATCCAGGTTAATTCTGACAGTGATTAAACAGAACATTCTAGGAAGACCACAATGACAACCTCTCAGAAGTCAGCAAAAGAAAACTCTTGACTAAGGCACTTCTTGGTCATATCGTTTCTTTTCTGCATCAGTTTCTGTGGTTTATTTCTGAATCAGTTTTTTTATCCTATTCTTATGTTTTCTTTTCTTCCTTGGAAATTCATCACATTGCAGAATAAAATATCACTTAAAAATATTGTGTTCTTTCATGTGTGCAAGGGAATTTGTATCTATACACATACACGGTTCATTGAGATGCCGAAAGACAACTTTTAGTCCTTTCATGAAATGTGAATACCTTGCTGGTTTTGATCATTTGCTCTTTTTGTGTGTGTGTGTGTGTGTGTGTGTGTGTTTTCTTGTGTTGCAGCCCTGGCTGGATAAGCTGGGACTCTCTATGAATATCAGCCTATCTGAAACTCATAGATATTTGCTTGTTTCTGTTCTCTATTTGCTAGACTTACAGAATGCTACTACCATAATCCTCATGAATTATGTATGCACCTGGAACTTTCAGTGTAGGGTCTCCTGTGGATAGGTTAGGTTAGCTGTTTAGTTCTTTTCTCTGGACTTGGGCTACAAGGGAGGTTCCTGATGTCCTGTGTATTTCATATGGGTTTTGAGTACTGAACTTAGTTCTTCATGTTTGTGCAGCAGACCCTTAATGGACTTAACCATCTCATCAGCCCAATGTGCATATTTCTAAGCATGATATGTAAACAGCTCTATATGGTCCATTTTGCCAAATACCAATAAAAAGGAAAGGTATAAATTTCATTTAGAATTGCTGATAAAATGTTAATGTGATTAGTGTGTCACATGATTTTCATATGTTAATGAATCTCATAAGCTGCTTAATTTATGATAGCAAAGCTTGAAGAAAACCATTTTACTAATGGACTTGGAAATGTTTAATTGATTTTTTAATCAACATAAAAGAAGCATAAAATATTATTTTAGTCAAAATGATTCAATATAACACCCATGAGAGGATAAACCATATGAAAACATGCACATGTGCACACACTCCTTCGAGTTGTTCAGTAATCTGTCACTTATCCACATTCTTAGAGTTGATTATTAATGTGTGAATATTTTATTTTCCTTTTAAGCCAAGGAAGCAAGTTGATATACATGAAGTCATTACTTTCTTCCTTTCTATCTGATTAAATTGCTCAGTCCCTGAAAATGTATAACCCCAGGAGTTCATTTACGGTCACATTGCAGCAGTAAATATCACATGTATTATAAATATTATTGTTTCATCAGAGCATAATGAAGTCACCACAACCAATAAAAGAACAGACAGAAATGCTGAACTAAGCCAACCTTTTAAATATACAAAAATAGTTACTGGAGAAGGGCAAATGGACATTTCAATAAGCTACATGTACGTTTTTTCAAACCAAAAATAAACACATCCCATTCATTTTGCTAACAAAACAGATGGAGAAAGGGGTATTTAACTTTACATACATTTTCCTAACTTTTGATTTGTGCAAAGAGACCCAATACATTCTTGGCGGTGTGCATTTTCTTTCAGATCCTATAGATACCTTGGAGCTGGAGTCAGAGGCAATTGTGAGCCACTGAGTATGGACATACACTCTATCAAAAATGCTCTTTAAGAGTTTTCTCATGTCTTATTTAATTATTTCCAAGTCCTGTTTGTCCGTTTTACCTTGAATATATAAAGCACGGACTGGGCCTTAAGATACCATTTCTAATACAAATGTTAGGTAAGAGGTCCTTATATTTCACGTCATTTTTAAACAGATTTGATTATAGAATACTTATCTTCCAATATCAGACTCCTATTCTTAAATAGTAACAGAAATGAATACAGTATATCAGGACTCATGGTGCTTAAGAAGTTTATTTTCTTTAAAAAAGGTTATTTTACATTATTTTAGAAATATGCAACAAACTCATAAACATACATATTTGTCTCTGTATTTTCAGTTTCTCTTCAGTAACTAGAGAATGAAAAATAAATCTTTATTAACCTTTCTTAATGTTGAGAAAATAAATACCAGAGTTTCAATGTTTTATAAATGAAATAAAAGACAGACCATGTTTCAATCTCAACAAAGTAAAAGGAAAAATAATTGAAGAAAATGATAGATTTATTGTTTCTACCATATTGAGTCACTCAATCTTGCAAAAATCACTTGGCTGACATACTAAACAAAAGTCTTGGAGAAAGTTGAACAGACAGAGCTAATGTCTGACATTGGTAAGCGCATTTAAGCCATGCCTCAAAATAATCTGTGCTCTACAAAAAATTATCTGTGAATCTCATCATAATGTATTTTTGTCCTTTACTTCTAGTTAGTTTCTGTAATACTGTTTTAAAAATAAATCACCAAATTTTATTTTAAAATTATATATTTGTGAGTATATATTCTGCCAACAAAAGTGTATTTAGGAATATTAAGTATTGAAATAAATAAATGTGTCAATATATTCAGAATTCTATTACTATGTATCAAAAGAATATTTATACTCTATTTCTATTTCTAAACATGAATTTTACTATCTAAAAGTTTCTAGGTACTTTTTTTGAGTTTCAGGTTTACCAAAGCTATCCTTTTGAAGAATTATATTTTGGTGCATCTTAAGCTTTCTATATTTGAATAAACATGTAATACATAAGAAACAGTATCGAACATAAATTTTTCATAATTATTAAGCACTACTCGGTTACTATGCTATAACAATGATTTTCAAGTTGTACAACCATAAAGAATATAGAAAAAATAAAAATATCATTAAATATATCATATAATTTGGCAGGTATTTTTAATACAATATTGTAAAATGTCTTTATGATCAGATTGATAGATAAAAATGGGAAATCTGTTCATTACACTCCTTACAAATATTTGTAGTTACTCGACACTTTTTAGCTAAACTGAATGTGGGTTTTCTTTCATTAAACGTAAGAATGATGGTGGAAATTAAATGTACCCATCTGTGTACATTCATATGAAATGAATGTTCATTTGTGTGTATTTGAGGTGAACGACAAGGACCTGAGCATTAGGTTACATAATCTTAACTTTTATTACAGGAATTACATTTGCGATCTTTATTTCGTTTCAATTTCCTAATGATCCATTTCATAAAAGTCAGGATTTTGCCAACAGTGTTATAGAGAAGACACCCATAAGCACTGGAAATAAATGCAACAACCCTGGGTATTTACATGGTAATTGTGTTCACATTTAAATTACAAACAATTTCTTAGTGATCGAGCATATCTCTGAAGTATAAAATTGTGGTTCTTTTCCCCTTGGCTAATAACTAGGCAACAATCAGCATGAGAGGCGCTCTGGGAATCTTACATGCATGTCTAAAAGCTTGATTGTGTGAGGTGGGAACAGATAGCTCTACCACTTATGATTTAATATTACACTTTTGTTTATCTATATAATTCAGCTGTCCTTCATGAATGCATTTATTTATACTTATGTCACTTTATCATCAAAATATAGCAAGTTTATTATTACAAATGCCAATATATGTTTACGGGTCTTTTATGGGACTTCCAAGATTTTTGATAAGCTGTTTACCGAACATAAGACAGATTTAAAAAGCATGTCTTCTGTACATTTCTGTTATTTTTAAGACACTTTTTATTTGTTTGTTTACTACTTACCTTATCACCAAAGAGCAGGATAGTAAAGGAATAAAATAAAAGACTTTGAACCAAAGTATCTAAGCTTTCCAGCAATGCCATTCCATGATCTTCCTTAAAGGCATACAAACCTTACACAAAACAGTGCACTTGGTGAGTATAGCAGAATTTCAAGAGAAGCACAATAGTGAGACATAATTCATTCATCCTGACAGCTTAGTTTTTAAAATGTAAATATCAGTGTGAGTAAATTGTAAAAATAAACAAAATATGAATCAGTGCAATGAGAAGGTATCATTAACTTAGCTCAAGTAAAGTGTTCAGATACAGTGACAGGCTAGGGCTGACACTGAATAATTGTGCACTTGGTCAAGCAGAACATGTCACATGCATATTGTTGAAGAAATCAAATGCATACACGTGTGATAGGAAGCAGACAGACTGAAAGACACATCAATAAGGAAGTAAGTACTCACATACATATTCATGGACAAGCAAGAGGGTTGTTTGTTTTTCTAGATAGATAATAAATGATCTCTGACTTCTTGTCAGAATATAAATATAGTTCTGGTAGCTAATGTGATATAGTTCAAGCAAAAAATGCCTGAATTCAAATTCTGAGTTATCTATTCTAGCTATACAGTAATTATCTTAATTAATTTTATTTATTTGTCATATCTCTATAACATATTTAGTTAGTTAGTTAGTTAGTTAGTTAGTTAGTTAGTTAGTTAGTTAGTTAGTTAGTTAGTTAGTTAGTTAGTTAGTTAGTTAGTTAATTACTCAGTTTTTGAGAAGAGGGTCTTCCAGTGTTACTAGGCTGGACTCAAGCACACAATCCACCACTCTCAGCCTTCCACTCTGGGATTCTAATTACCATGCCATGAGTAACTCAAAATCATTGCTTGAGTTGCAAACGTGGAGAAATCAAATAGGCCTTGATAGGAAAGCTTCACCCCTACTGGCTATCTTTCACAGTGCTGGAAGTTTCTATTGCACTTCCAGAGTAGAGGACTGATAATCCATCTCACTTGGTCCTCACTCTCTGACCTACAATAAGATCTTTCCTGGCAGGATCTGCTCAGGGGTGGGGGGGCAAGAGTAACATAGGTACTATGGAAATGAACAACCATCTTTGCATTGCATTTAAGTCGCGCTCCTCAAGGTGGAACTCATACCTGGCGGTGTTAACACTGGCAAGAAGCTGTGGCTAGATAAGTGATAAGACTTGGGGGGGGAATCTACCATTACCATTCTGCTAAAAAGATGTAGCATTAAAATGGATGCTAATGACTTTCTGTCTACTTATAGATCGGCACATCTCATAAGCCTTAGCAGAGATGCTTGCTCTTGCAGTAAATGACAATTAACACAAGATTCGTAATTAGCAAGGATGGAGTAACCAAGAGACTTCGGAGCAGTCCTCCTTACAAAGGATACCTATGTCACACTGCTCTCCTCAAGATTCAGGGATCTCCAGGAAGCAGAAATATTGTGAGCATCCAAGGTGCTTCAGTGAAAAATGACTTCAAGGAAACTTTTTCCTGAGCACAATAAGCTGTTGCATGTATGAAATCACAGGTATTGTGTCAGTATGAGCAAGACCTATGAAAGCTCTAGCCAGACAATGTTTAAGCTCAGAGGAGGGGAGGTAACAAGTGAGGAGCTGCAGCATTCGATAGCTGTTGTGAGAGGGGGTCACTTTTGTTTATTGGTATGACCTCTGGAATATCCACCACACTCCAGCACAGACCTTCACCCAAGAGTGGCTAGCCAACACGATTAGAGTCAAAGGCCTTAAAAAGGAGAAAGAAAGAACAAAATTTTGGATGTGTAGGACTGGGGTGAATTTTGGAGGAAATGGTGATAGGGAGGGATACGATCAAAATATATTCTATAAAATTATCAAAGAATTAATAAAACATTATTTGAAAATCTCTATGTGTAACTTAAGTAGATGGAATTATAAAATGAATTCTATGATATAACACTTTAAAAGTCCACAATGCTGCTGAGTGTTTGCTAATGAGTTATTGTTTTAAAAGGTACAGTCTCCAAATTGGTGACTCAGAATAACATTACTGTTTCTTCTTAAGATTGGCCGGGAGGCCATTCTTTTCTTTTTGTGTCTATATTTATTTATTTATTCATTTTATTTTTAAAATGCTATCTTTTTTCATTTTACATACCAGCCCCAGTTCCCTCTCCCTCACTTCCTCCCATTCTCTTCACCATCCCCCTCACCTTACCCCCCATCCACTCCTCAGAGAGGGTAAGGCACATGGCTTTGAGGAAGGACCAAGGCCCTCCCTACTATATCTAGGCTGAGCAAGGAATCCATCCAAAGAGAATAGGTTCGAAAATCCATGTAGGAATAAATCTTGGTACCACTGCCAGTGGCCCCACAATCTGCCCCAACCATATAACTTTCACTCTCATTCCAAGGGCCTAGTTTGGCCCTGTGCTGGTTTGTTCTGTCTGGCCAGAGTTGGAAGTGGAGGAGGAGGGGAAGATGGAGTGGGGAGGAGAACTTGAAGGAACCGGTAGTCAATATGGAAGAAGGACAGAGGTGGAGAGCAAGGAAAGAGATAATCTTGATTAAGGGTGTCATTTATGGGGCTAGCAAGAAACCTGGTACTAGAAAAATTCCCAAGAATTAACAAGATGACCCCAGCTAAGACCCTAAGCAATAGTGGAGAGGGTGCTGGAATTGGCCTTGACCTGTAATAAGATTGATGACAATCCTAAATGTCACCATGGAACCTTCATCCAGCAACTGATGGAAACAGGGGCAGAAAGTCACAGCAGAGCTCTGCACTAAGCTCTCAAAGTCCAGTCGAAGAGTGGGAGGAGAAAGAATATGAGCCAAGAGGTTAAGGCTGTGGTGGGAACGAACACCCACTAAAACAGCTTTCCTGAGCTAAAGAGAGCTCAGAACTCTGGCCTGATTGGGAGGCTTTTATGCTGGTTGTTATGGCTTCACAGACAGGGTTGAATTCTTCAGGAGAAAAAAAATAAGGCCAGTTCTAAGATTCTCATAAAATAAAACTCACGCAATTTTGCCAGGAGCTCTGGAATACTGGTGGTATGGAACTACTCTCTTGGTGCCCTCTGGACCTCATGTAGTAGACACAAGGCTTGTTAGTGACTCGAGGTTTCAGCTCCAATATGTGAGAGTAACCCTCAGAACCTTAGAGGCTTTCACAAAGAATTTAGACATCCTTTCCATACTATTTTATGAGTCAAATCAAACTCAAAATTCTGTCCAAAGATGATTCAAAGATGTAAGAAGTCAATGTGAAGAAAGTTCAATTAGGGGTCAGCACATGTGTCTCAGATGTATAATTATATGGCTTGAGTTCAGAGTCCCAATCATAAACAAATACAAGGACTCTATTGTGTGGCAGTAATCCCGGTGCTTATGAGGAAATACAGAAGGAGCCAAGAAGCTTGTTGGATATTCTGTTTAAGTGAATCTACCACTTTGAACTTCTGTGAGAGAGTATGCATCAAATATTACTACTACAAATACTGATGATGATGATGATGATGATGATGATGAAAAACAGACAAAAACCGATAAAGGAATACACATCGGTTTACCTCTGACACCCTACCACCACCGCCAGAACACAAGCAAACAAAAACACATAGAAGTACCAATATAAACAGAATTGCATGAAATTTTTAATTAAAAAAATCACATTTTCCCTTCACTTAGTATCTTTATCCCTGGAACTAGCTACTTAAACAGAAATCTTTATTTCTATATTTAAAAATTAATAAATAAAGACTATTGGGAATCCAAAGAAATTTGTGATTGGTAAATCCAATTTTGAGAACATAAAATGATGCTGAACAGCTATGAGAACATATTTTAAAATATTTCCAATGGTCAGTTTACAGAGCTCAGTAGCGTTAGTTCAGACTGAAGGAGCAACAGTAACCTTTCTTTAAGTGAGGTTGAGGCAACCTCTAACACTTATATTTACTTAGGTGTGATCCTTTGTGATTCCAAAGTGTCTACTCTTTGTCTCAGGCAACATGTAGCTGGGCAGCTATCTGGCACAGGTGACTTTCATTTTGGCATTATTAGTTCATAAGGTGCAATCGGTGACATAAACAAAACACATTTTTTTAAATTTGATTTTAGTTGCATAAATATAACAATCATGTGGTTTTGAAAGTGATTCTAAAAAGTTATAAGAAATATAGTAATATCTTCAACGTCTTCAAAATAATAGACTGAAGGTTCTATAATACCAATTATGGTAGTCATTAATCAAATTATAGGGGAAGGCCAGTGCAGATACCCTCTCTGCTATTGCTTAGGTTCTTAGCTGGGGGAATTACCATAGCACCAGGTTTCTTGCTACGACATAATGGCTCCCTCAATCAAGATATCTCTTTCCTTTTTTAACTGTCGTCATAGAAACTTTATCCAGCATATGATGGAAGCAGATGCAGAGAATCACTGGATTGAGCTTTCAGAGTCCAGTCAAAGAGAGGGAGGAGCCATAATATGAGCAAAGGAGTCAAGACCATGATGGGGATACCCCCCAACCAAAAAAAAACCCCAACAACAACAAAAAACAAACAAACAAACAAACAAACAAAAAACACCTGACCTGAGCTAGTGTGAGCTCACTGACTCTGGACTGCCAGGAGGGGAACATCCGTAGGACCAAACTAAGCCCTCCGAATGTTGGTGACAGCTGCGTGCTGGGGCATTCTGTGTGGCCACTGGCAGTGGGACTCGGACTTATCTCTAGTGCTTGAACTAGCTTTTTGATCCCCATTCTCTTTTATAGACATATGGTTGAGGACCTTGGTCCTGCCTCAAAGTGATATACCAGACTTTGTTGACTGGCCTTGGGAAGCCTTACCCTATCTGAGGAGGGGATGGGCTGTGGGGGAGGGATGGGGTCCGGTAAGGTTGGGGAAATGGGAAGACGGGAAGGAGTGGGAACTAAGATTGTTATGTAAATGAGAAAATATTGTTTAAAAAAAGTTAAGACAGTCATTGACTATAAACAAAAAAAAAATCCATGCAAGATGAAGTGCAGCAACAACAAGCTAGGGCTTCGTAAGTGCTGTAGCATGGGGTCTTTTCACTGCATAGCCTTTGAAAAATACTGTCTACCAGCCTTACGTAAATATTCATATGACTTATGAAGTAAATAATATAGAAATATTCTAAAACGTATTCTCTTGCATTTATGTTTCACAAACAAACCCTTCTTACCAAAAGGTAGAGAATGTTGGGATATAATTTCTTTTTTACATGTCATAGATTTTGAGGTAGAGAAAAATATCAAGGAATGCTATCATCAAAATTATTTAATGCATACATAAGAAATTTAGCAAATTACTGAAAATGTGTCCTGATTGTAATTTTGAATCCTTTTTAAGAATTTTTCAACCTTTAAATTTAAATCATTTATCAGTCATTCCATGTGATTTCAAAACACCATAAAAATGCAACACTTTCTTCCCTGATGGCTACTTTCACAATATGAGAAGGTGTTACACAAGCACCAAAGGGAGGGAAAACATTCATTCATCAACATTCTCACCGAGAAATGAACTGTGTGGACGACAGTAATGGCCATACTGCAAAGATTATGTCTGTGGGAATACTGTTGCACCAATTTTAGGGTCATCTACAGCACTGGTTCTCCACCTTTCTAGTACTGTGACCCGCAACAGTGCCTCACATTGTGGTGACCCCAATCAAAAAATTATTTCATTGCTGACCCACAACTGTAATTTTGGTATGTTGTGAACCATAATGGAACTATGTGATATGCAGGAGAAGTGAAATGTGACCCTCAAAAGCCTCAGGACCCACAGGTTGAGAACCATTGCTCTATAGAAATAAAGATATGTCTGGTACTACAAATCTGGAAAAGAACCTAGGTTTGGGGAGCACACAGACCCCAGGGGTGATCCTACCATCATTAATTTGCTAAGTGGATATAGTTTTAAAGTGCACTATAAATTTGTACCTCTCTGGCCTTAGATGAGTGAAGCCCGCAGAACTTGTCATAGAAGGCTCTTTCTACAGTGGATGGCATTAAACCAGATACATACATATATGATCAAAGTTTTAACATAAGTGATTATGGAGTGCTCAGTCACAAATAGTATGCAGATTTAAAAATCCTTCACCAACTCTCAGGGACCAATTGGCAGGAAGAACATAAAGTTCTTAAGAGTGAGAGTTTTAATCAAGCCACTTATCATTTTAGAAAGGACTAGAAAGTGGCTTATCAGTGACCATGCCCTGATGAGGACCTAGTGATAGCTTATGACTTCCAAGGGAAGTTCAGTTTTCTTAACGGATGCGGTTCCTTGTAGGCTCATGGATCATGCCTTAGGAGATAGCTTTAAGACCATGAGTAGATGGGTATCACAATCTGGACTCAGTGAGTTATAAAGGAATCAAAATAAAACACTAATAAAAAAGAAATTAAGTTGGGAAACGGGGAAGTGGAAGTGAATCTGTGGGAAGTTAGTGGGTGGAACTGGGAGGTAAAGATAATAAAAACCTATTATAGGTATGTGTGGAATTCTTCAAAATAAAAAGCCATATTAGAAAATATAGAAGAAACATTCCCTTAGAATTTAAAATTCCTTAAAGTTAGCGGATGATCAGAATATTCGAAAAACCTCCAAGAATATACTAAAGAAAATTTTATACAAACACACATACATCTACACACACACACATACACACACACGCACACAGAAATGTTTTAAGAACATGCACTGATGGGACTAGATTTTATTTGTTTGACTAGTAGATATCAAAGCTAATTATCTTTTCCATATATAGATTATTGTTCTATATAATTTTCTATACAGAACCAATTTAAAATGAATGGCATGACAAGAAATTATGAAAGAGAAAGAGGGCATATTAAATCTGCCTCAAGGTACTGATGATACAACAAAGGATCTTTAGCCACTTTTATTTTAAGTCACTCAATTAATCCAACCTAAAAAGATAATAACTGGCACAATTTTAAAACATTCAAAAAGACAGAAGCTTTGATAGTCATATCTAAAATTGATTTTTATGCAATAACTCAAGAATTAATTTAATATTAAGGTTGAACAAAGTACTCTTGATGAAATACAGTTTCTGCATTTTAAGAGGAAGTTAAACAGAATAACTTTAAATGTAGAGGTTGTAAGCAAAGTGAGATGTAGAGAATATTAGGATAGCTCTACCTAGAAAACCAAGTTTCATTTAGATAAATTAAGGGTTAGGAGAATTAATAGCAGCGTCAAGAGTCATAAGTTTTCAATCAATGAGTTAGTACCATTTTAGAGCTTCATGAGTAGATTACAGACAGACTTTTTCCATGAATTTGAAATTATTACAGTTTTAATGAAGTACTGAGTACCTACGTGTTGTGGCTTGGATACGAAATGTCCCTGCAGTCTCATATGTCTAAACACTGGATTCCCAGCTGTTTGGGAGGTTGTGGATCCTTAAGAAGAATGGCTTGGGTGGCAGAGGTCTGTAACTGAAAGTTGCCCTCGTGAGCAACAGCACAAACTTGCTTCCATCATTTTCTGTTTCCTAGAAGAGTCACTGTGTGAGGATTCTAGACAAAACACTAACAACAAGGCTTTTATCATTCTTTCCCCACAGTGATGCAAAGTATGTTCTGAAACCTTGCTCCCAACTCAATTGGTCCTCCCACACACAGTTTAATTTTATACCTCACAATTGTGATGACAAAAATCCTGTAGCACACTATTACATAATAACCTTATTAACCATTGAGGACTCAGTCATTAGTAGCATATGTATAATCTCCCAAAAGAGCTAATACTATAGCTAGAGAGATGAGATAAACATATTCATATGAGCAAAATATAAAACATACGCATACAATGAAGTAAAAAGAAAAAATCTAATGAAGCTACTCTCTCATATTCTATGACTCAACACAGCTTCCTTCAGGAAGCCATTTTAATTTTCTGGCTATTAACAACTAAGTAGGACTAATTTTACTGAGACTATTGGTGACGTGTCAAAGGTGGATGTTTCCCATGCTGTCAGTGTCTGCAATGATAATGGTACATGATAAAACAGGCAATATTTGAAAATCTAGGAAAGGTGACACACATGCAAATACATAGATACATACACAGAGTGCTTAAGAAACAATTTTGAAATTATATTTGAGTAAAATACATCACGATGCCAAGCTAATGATATATATGGATACTTTAGGGAAACCAGCTCTAAGTAGAAATAAAGGAAAGTATGAATATCCTGTGACTGGTACACCTCTGAAAGGTAAGGTAAGCTGTAAATCACAAGTGCATCTTACAACTCAGTAACTTAAAACCGAAATGATGAGATAAATGTTCAAGTCCTATGTGACAATGTCTTTAAGAGTCATTGGAGACTAGTGGACATGTACAATAATCTATTTCGGAGTCTCTTTGGCTGCTATGCTGAAAAAAATTTTCAGTAATCTAAAGGGAAATTAGGGAGATAAACTAGATCATTCTATTAGAGTTTCTCATTAGGAAATAATGGTTGTTTGGATTAAGCTGTTGACAGCAGAACAAGTGGTAAAGCATTAAATTATAGCTGCACTTAGATGCAAAACAATTAGGCTCTTCGGATAATATGGAATTTCCCAAATATTACTTGACAATACTGCATCTTACTTAGCATTGTGAATGTACAAAGGGCACGAAATAGGAAAAGATAGAAAGGAGAGAAAGGGAGGAAATCAACGAGGGAAGAAGAGAAACAACTAAACTTTCTTGCTAGAAATTTAAAATTAATACTATATATGAATCAGGAAATGTTGACATGTATTAGTCTCTGAGAATAAACATCAGAAGAACTGGATATCTGCGCCACAGAAGAAGTCTGTAGGAGTTCCTTGGAAAGGGGATCAGCTTCAGTGGCAGCAGACAGATTCTGAATCTATTTATAACTTTACAAGAAAGAGTTTAGAACATTTGCTGAAAGATTTAGTTATGTCTACAGAAAACTCTGAGCTTGACGCATAATAATAAGTTAACACCATTGTTATCAACATCTTTAAAGTAAATTTAAACACTATGTATAATCAAGAATTTTAAGGTAAATTCTGATCAGATATGATAAATACTACTCATTTTGTAAAACAAAAGCAAGAAAATAAAAGAGCAGATTGCTGCTAAACTGGAGTCTATTTGCAAATTTGATGCAATTCCTGACAAGACGTATACCATTTATTATTTTAAAGTAGTCATGGTTAGTCATTATAGAAGTCTGCATTATTTTGAGCTGAAGACATCGATGGAGAAGTTGATGTAAATTGATGAAGTACTGTCTAAATTTAGTAGGATAATTATTTTTCTTCTGCTAATGAGTACACCAGAAAAAGGAGATAACAAATTTTCTCTTGATTTTAAGGTAGTGTATTGGCACATAGTGTTGATTTATTTTCAGGAGGAGCATAAATGATGGTAGATTAGAAATAATGGCAGAACCTTATAATAGAAACAAAAAACAAGGCTCGCTGAAAAGTACCTTATATTACATGTGTGATGTCCCGGTTTTAATGTACAAAGTGCTAACACTTCCAGTCCTCTACAGGCATAAGGAAAAGGAAATAAATTACACAGAAACATGGCTCGTTTCCTTCTGAAGGGAACTGATATCAGCATCATTTTAAGAAATAACATTAATTCAGTTTGTTTTTTAAATTACCATAAGCATCATTTGTCAATGTATGTTTGATAACAAAACAACAAAAAAGTTCACCATTAATTTTCAGGCAATTACAATTTTTAAATACTTAAAAATTTACTCTTTCAAAGTACGCTTTCTGAGACGTGATTGTTCCCTTTTCACTTGTTTAACAAATCAAGTACTCACAGACACCTGTAAATACAGGCAGGTTAGTCTGAATGCAACATTGGTGGGAAAAAATAAAACTAAGGACACATAACCCAGAGTACATTTCTCTTCAAATGTTACTATAATTTTAGTGGAGAGAAACATAAACATTAGCTATGAAATATAATAAAGTAGAGAAAATTCATAGATAGAATAATACTATATTTGTAATTAACTGTTTCTAAAAGTCTAAATGAAGGCATTGTTTAACTGACAATTTAATCATCACTCTACAGTATGGGTCATATGTACAGACATACCTTTCTCTTCTTAGTACTGAAGCAGAAATAATTTAAAAAAAAGCTATCTCACGCTGGAAACATGTTTTGTTTAATAGAAATAATTTCATATCTATAGAATAAAGCATCTATGAATGACTTCTTTCTTCTTGAGTCAGGTTCTAACTATGCAGATCAAGTTCCCCTTGAAATATTAAAGATTGCATGCCACTAACTCCAAAGTGTTGGTATTAAAGACACATATCATCATATCTGAGTTTGAAGTTAGATTCCTGTTGTGACAAAAAAAATGTTGATATTTTAAGATCAAACTTCAAACCAGAGAAGCTACTTATACTGTATTCTAACAATATTTCAAAAGGGCTGACAATTGAATACACAATCTCTGATATCAAAGTAACTGAAAATGTTCCAATAGCTAAGTAATATTATGATATATATTTTATGATGTATTTTTTAGTTAACAAATCATTCAACACAGAGGTCATCAGCAGCAAAGATGTCTCCAAACAAGTAATAAATATTTAAAGAGAAAACAACAAAAACAATTAAATAGTTTATCAATATGTACTGCCACCTTCAACACAGGGAACAGAAACAAAGCCATTTTGCACCTTTGCTAGTGAAAGAATTGCCTTGCTACTTATTTCTTCTTTTAATAAATGAAGCTGAATATCATGACTACACGAATTCTGTGAAAATAATACTACAGAACGATATCTGTGATAAAGGAGAGAGAAAGTATACAGAGTTAACTAATTGGGCATTCCTGTCCCTAAAGGATAAAATACTTGATGCAATTGCTATGGAGTTCAATAGAGAATTTTTATTTTCATATTTTGGTTTATTTTATAATTATTATTTTTTGTTTGCATGTATCTGTGCACCATGTGCATGTCTGTTAGCTTTCAGAGGTCAGAAAAAGTTGTTGAATCCCTAGGAACTGGAATTACAGATAGTTTTGGAGACACAATACGTGTGCTATGAACGAAAGCTGGGTCTTCTGCAAATACATACTCAACCGTTTGTTTATTTCTCCAGCGTCTCTATGCATAATTATATTAGGTTTTATTTATCAACTATTTAACAAGAAATGAAAAGTTTGAAGATATCTTTGACTACTATTTTTTTCATAGTGTTCAAGAGATTATACATGACAGTATATACAGGGTACAATGAAAGCAGAAATATTTAATAAAAATTTGCTATTTGAAAACATAGCAAACATCTTAGAAGAAACACAAAATTAAACTTTTAAAATATAGTTGGCAAAAATGTTTTTGTATTCTAAGTAAGCTCTATTCATAATCTCATGAAGGACTCCTGTGTATGCTTGGTACAAGCCTGATTTTATGTGTATGAGTGTACTGTTATACGACATGCTCTAAATACCATGTTCTGGTGGACTAGTAACAAAAGACAAATGACATATAACAGTGAATTTAGACACAAATATAAATGTATCAATCACAAATATGAAATATGCATCTTTGTGCAAATAAGTTCATAGGACACATTCCAATGAGATGAATAACTGAACATATGAATAACTTAGAAGCTGTGACTCTGAACTGAGTTAAACTTCAATGGCTTTAGAGGAAACACTTAATAGAACACATTCAGTGGAATTACAGTAAGTTTGCAACCAGAATTGTCATATAAAAGCAGACTTAGAGCTGGTACCCAGATGATCGTCAAGCAGATGACACTCCTCAGATGAGTCACGAAAGGGAATACAGTATAAGTGGTCTGTGTCTGTCTGTCTGTCTGTCTGTCTGTCTGTCTGTCTGTCTGTCTGTCTGTCTGTCTGTCTGTCTGTCTGTCTGTCTGTCTGTCTGTGTCTTCGTGTGCTCTGTGATTATGCCTGGAGATGACACACTTTTATTCCCTTTCTTTTATGCATGAAATTAGAAATTCTAGTTATGGAGTTCATGAAAATTCACTTTAGCAAGAAAGACATGCATGGATCTATATAGAAAGCGGAAAAAAAAACAAGATCTCCTAAGTAAATTGAGAGTGTGAGGGTCACAGGAGATGGGAGGAATGGAGGGGAATGAAGAAAAAATGAACAGCTCATTAAAAACAATGAAAAAGAAAAATGCACTTTAGCGAAAAAATCATGAGTAATAGCTAAAACCAATAATGACAGAAGACACTGGGAAGTGAAGTGTAAATAGTGAATATGTGAAAAATATCCTGTGTTAACAAGTTCATTTTCCTACTAATGATATCAGGAGATGGTAGACTTTAAAAATGGAAGTTTGTTAGCAGATCCTCGGGTAATTGGGGCCATGAGTATGAATTTCTTGTGGGCCCATGCATCTTCTACAGTCTCTCTGCTCCCTGGATAATGAGAATAGTTTTCTCTACTTTATCCCCCACATGGGATGCTAACAGAGGCCTCACTTCTGTTCACCCAGTCGTGAGCTAAGACTTTTTACACAGGAAAGAAAACTGATCTTTTTCACACATAAGCTAATTTTCTCAGCTATTTTGTTGGAGCAGTAGAAAATTGAGTGAGAGGCTCTAGAATAGTCCATCAATCACTGTTACAAACTCTTCTGTAGAGCTATACTCAATAATTTTGTCAATATTATAATATTAAAAAGAAAAATGAAGAAAGTAGTTATACCTTATGCCTGGCTTTTGTAAAACTAAGCATATGAGTTATCAGATAAGTATATGTCTGCATACCTAATAGAAGAAAGGAAAAAAAGATGAAATATTAGAGGGAAGTAGGTCACACAAATTGCTAGGTAGAGAACTATTGAAAGAATTCTAAAATAGTATCCAAAAATTATTTGTGCATGGACGCATTCTTTCTTTCTCTCTTTCTCTTTCTCTCTCTCTCTCACACACACTCTCTCCCTCTCTCTCTCCCTCTCTCTCACACACACTTTCTCTCTCTCTCTCACACACACACATACACACACTTCCTATCTCTCACACACATGCACACACACACAAATACCATGCATGATCCTTCAAACATATATATGGTTAGAACTTAGGGGTTGAGTATTTTCCTAGAATAAATGCTTTCAGTGTTTAATTCCCAGTAAAATAAAATGAGAAAGAAAATCTACAGAAATTGCATAATTTTACCATGACAACTCATACCGGGAATTCTGCTTCTGATGTTGACAATGTAGAAAGTATGAGGATAAAAGTAAATCTTTTTAACCCATGGAAATACTAGTAACTATCCTAGATACCTTTCCTCCCCTAATAACATAGGAATATTGACAGAGTAACAAAGTTTGTCTTAACTTCTTTTCAAAGTTTTATTTATGAAATAGTATCCAAGCAGTGAGCAGAGAAAGCTTTTCCAAGAAAGCACCATTTTAAACAGATCTGATTCATCTAGGGCATAAGAACAATAGTAAATAACTCCTGGTAGAGGGAGCCACCTCCCACAAGTATGTAGTATTCAGAGCATAACTACTATAGAGTAAGTATTCTTGGGTTCAAATTTCTATTTCCTCAATAGATTTCTGACTTGGGGAAGATGATTTCAAATCTTATACTTCTGTTTCTCCTTTCTAAACATCACAGTATCAATAATATCCTCTTACGGTATTGCTAGCATGAAGTGACAAAAAGTAGGGAAACTTCGTTACATGACTTAGCACCCTGGTGATGAAATTTCTTGGAGAGTATCATCTTCATCATTGCAATAGGTTGAGAGAAGATAGAGAAGTAATGCAGGGTGTGAAAGTGTCTCTTTAGAAATGAGGGGAGGCTATGGCATAATTAAGGACAATAAATAAAAATACATTTGTGAAGTCTTCCAAATATATCCTTCAACCACAGCAGTCAAGGAAAATTTATGGATTTCTTCATTGTGTTAGAAACTTGTTTCAAGTGTGTTGAAAGCATCACATGGTGGCAGGCTTAGAATAAATCTCATTGCAGACAACTTTCTATGTAGACACTTGGCTTCAGCTGACAAAATCAGACAATTATTTATTAGCAGTCATCATGAGAACATTTATCTGATTAAAGAAGCATCATTGTGAGGCTAATGCAGAAACACTCATAAAACACAATTGAACAAAGCATTTATGCCTTCATAACCCTTGTTTAGAAATTGTAGAAATTAAATTAATATCAAAAATAGTACCAAAATGAGATGGTTAAAAGTTGTAGTTTTAACATCTGTTTTGAAGAAAATATGTCCATTTTGTATATGTGAAGGCTTTATTCATGCCTTTGGCTCTTATATTGTTACTATTATATGCATTTCTTTATATTATGGCTCTGGATACTTTATCAAAATGAGATGAATGTACATATTGGTAGAAATTTCACATTTTAAAAGCCCCTGCTGTAAAATGAATTTTCTCAGTTTAATTGTCAATACTGAAGCCAATTAATTATGCTATTATCTATGATTCTATCCATTAGTATTTTAAGAATACTTTTTAACTTTATGTCAGCAATGCATCTGTCCTTATCTTGCCTACAATGTCTAAGGATATATTTTCTTAAGTCAGTTATAGAGATCCACATTATCTGGAATACTGTTGAAAAGTTTCATAAATACACTCATCTTGACATTGCTTTCTGTCTATTACACTCCATGCAAATTAATAATATTTTTATAGAGATTAACTCATATAATTCTTAAAATCATTCTATACTAAAAATGTTATTTTCTTCAGCCATTGACAGGATAAAAACTAAGATACTAGTCTGCATATTATCGCCCAAATTTTTAAAAAAATGTTTAAGAATGACAGGAAAAAGACAAAATATATGAATTCTGAGACCTTTTACTACATAGCAGTTCTACATGGAAAATTATGAAATAAAAATTGTCTATGTACATATTATTACAAAGACAGTTAAATATTAGATACACCATAATGAGAAGCAGTAAAAATTGAAAACATTATCAACAAGCTTCATTATTTTTGCTTGCTTGCTTGTTTATTTATTGGCTTTTTAGTTGTTAACTCAAAAACCCAAGCAGCAGGTTTGGGATATTTCCTTAGTATCTGTCAGGAAAGCTCCAGAAGTCCACAAACAATGCAGGTCTTTAAAATTCTCTTGTTTGTCCACCATACTGAGTGTTAAATTCTTGCTAAAGATACCATTGGCCTTAGTTATATTGTGTAGAGAAATTAAGCTGGAAATGATGCTGTAATTGAACCTTTGATATTCTTTTCTGCTGAGTATCATTCTATGAAAGCCACTAGGTGAGAAATGTTATCAACAGTCTCACCCAAATATGAACTCCATGGAACACAAGACCAATTAGCTGCTAAGCTGTGACTACTTGAACAATAGTAGTAGCATTGCGGTTGTGTTGTGCACTCTATTGTGTTTTAGATCTACCACAGAGAAGACAGATCTATTATTGTAAACTACGTAAAAATCCTTTACCAGGGATATCATAGGTCTCAAGTGAGTACTGAATACATGTCTAGAAAAAAATATATGATAGAACATCAAAATGCCTCCTAAATAAATGTTTATGGCCAGAGACAAATGCTACAATCATCCTTAGTAAAGAAACCTCTCTGTTCAGTGAATAACAATCAATAGGGAGACTCAGAACTGTATAAAATATTGAGAGTAAATAAGGGATAAATGCTCATTGCTAGACAAGTGATGTATACTATTCCCTCTAAGATGCAGGAGACATTGTCAAAGGGGTGGGAGAATAAAAGCGCTGGAAGACAGGGAGAAAGATTATGGAATGCTTTTGTCTGGATCAGACATATATTCTAATCATAAACTCAGAGCTGCTTTAGATATCTTGCCTGAGTTTGTACAAGAATCAAGAATGTTTCCACCAACACTCAGGCTTCGTTGGGAGCATGGCTCAGGGCCTCCACTCCTCAAGCTGAACTATTTTCCTCTGATTGATTCAGGAACAATTAGAGGTCATTGGTTTCAGTTCTGTAGCCCCTGGTGACTCCACCATGTTCCAGTTGATTGTTTTAATCCAATCCTCAGACATATGGCTTTGACTAAGTTTAATGAGTCACAAAATAGAAAGAAGAAATAGAATAGCGGGGAAAAGGCTGGGATTTATAAGGATAGAAAGGAGATAAGAGAGCGAGTAAAGAGGAAAGAAAATGTAACATTTTATGTACATGTATAGAACTGACAAAGTACAACTACATAATTAAAAAATAAAGTGGATATATGACAGTTGTAAGTGCAAATGATGGTAAATAAACAACAAATATAGATATAGAATATTTTGGCCATAGTAAAATGATTAGAATGCAAATTCAGAGCACTTAATATTGATTGCATCATTCTTGATGAGGTAATATTTAAAAGATTCATTGAACATGGAGAAGTAGATCTAGTCCCTAACTAGATACTTCATCCCTGCCAAGTGTTGTTCATGGTACACAGAAGTTATTCTGTACATTACCAGAGGAGAAACCAAGTTACAAGATGTATGATCTATAATGGTGACATGTCTGATTGACATGTTGTGATAATGGAGCTAATGTTGAAGGAGCAACCAACCACTATCTGGTTGGATTTAAGACCTAATCCATTATATGTAACTCATGCCAGATGCTGGCTAGTTAAAAGCCTGAGACTGGATAGCTCATAGGCCTATATAAAAATCAAGTGCTATTGTTATTTTAAAGGAACAGAGATATGAAATGACTTCTAATGAAATTCTGCTATACCCATAGATAACTGTTTCTCTCAGACATCATCTGAAATTATTCTTTCTGCAATTTATGAAAACTAATGCTTAGGTTCACAGCTTAACTATTTGCACAGAATGAGAAACCTTGAAACACTTAGTCCTGAGTGGGATGTCTTCAGCCATCTCCTCCCCGTAGCCTCAGGGAGCTATGAGAAAGAAAGGGCAAATGCAAATATAGTAAGTGTTCTCAGACATGTAAGGATGCTCATAACAGACTTTTAAAAGTAATTTGTATAGAGAAAAGTGAGCAACTAGTTGTACTACAGTGTACTGAATAGTTTTGTGTGTCAACTTGACACAAGCTAAAGTTATCAGAGAAGAAGAAACCTCAGTTGAGGAATCACTCTTTGAGATCTAAGTTGCAAGGCATATTCTCATTTACCGATTAATGAGGGAGGACTCAGCCCATATAGGGTGGTGCTATCCCTGGGCTGCTGGTCCTGGTTTCTATAAGAAGGTGGGTTGAGTAAGTCATTGGAAGCAAGCCAGTAAGCATCACTGTGTCATGGCCTCTGCATCATTTTCTGTCCTGGGAGACCACCTGTTTGAGTTCCTGTCTTGACTTCCTTTAGTGATGAACAATAATGATGAAGTATAATCCATGTAAACCCTTTCCTCCCCAACTTACTGTTCGGTTATGGTATTTTGCCTCAGCAATAGAAAACCTTACTAAGACATCCAGTGTTGCAAAGGGTCTTCTAGTTAGAAGATGACTCTCTGATAACCGTAGGGGCATATAATCTCTGCATATATTCTACCTCACATAAAAACTTCATGAAGTTAATATTTTACTCATTAAAATCATACCACATTTGCTATGACCATATTTAAGATATGAGAACTATGAAAAGGGCTGAGTGTGTCTAAATGATATATGGCTATGAAAGGAAGTTTAAGTTAGCTTATTTGCTTGAGATAATCAAGGTGTGTTAATAGAGTCATCAAATATCTCAGGTTTCACATGTGAGGGGACTAATATAATCAAAAATCTAAGTATTTCCCACTGAATTCCTTGTATACAAGAGCAGTTAAATTTATTTGCTTGTCCTTTAAATAAATGAGACAAATATATGTGGAGACTTGTGAAATCCTGAGTATTGGAATGATTAGATAAATAAAAGAATCTAAGTGGAAATTGACTTCAGCTACTAAAACTTAGAGGCTTTACTGCTAGCCTTCTCTGGTATATATGACTGCCAAAGTCTTCCCACGCCTATCTGTATGTGTTTCATACCAAATGCACACCCTTGTTAGGTGGGTATCTACTAACAGAAAGCAATTCTCTTTGGCCCAAATATCATCCCATGTGTTCAACATTCCATCTGACTCCTGGGAACCAATTATCTAGTTAGTAGCAGGGACAAAATATTTCTAGAAAATGACTTTCCCATGAATCTATAATTAAATTTGGAAAGTCATGGAGAAATAAGTATGAGATTAAGTTTTATGCATCCCTGATAAAGAAGCATGTAAACTTTGTATTCAGCATGCTGTAAATATGGGACTGTAGATTATGCACTAATCCTTGGAGCTGGCACAAGTGTTTAGTCTTTATCAATTAATTTAACAAATAGGAAATGAAATGTGGTCCACTGAGGATTTCTTAATTTACCAATGAAAATAAATCAAATGACTCACAAATAGGAATCTTAAAATGCAATTTGGTTAAAACCTTATACAATTGCACTGATTGCATCTCCCAAAAGGTCACTAAGATATTCTCTTCATAACATCAAAGAAAAAATAAAAGGTCAGTACAATTTTTGAAACTTTCATAATTTTTTATATCTGTACTTTATGACACATAATTTGAAATTGTGTTGAAATAACTTCCTGATTACTCTAAGGCTCAAGAGAGGAGAGGCAAATGCGATCCATGGCATCTTATCAGGGGGAAGGAAACTATGAATCTCATAATAATCAGAGGAACCTGAGCTGCAAAATATGCAGATAGCTTGCATGCCTGGACTAGAATAACAGGACTTATGAACTGTACCAGCAAGAATTTCAAAATCTGAGGAATACACATTCAGTGATCAACTTATTCATGACTTCTCAATACTCTTCATACTTAGCTAAGCTATTGTACCGCACAATCCTTTAGCTGACTAGAAAAGCACTTTAACTTGAAGGAGGACTTTGCAATATAATCCTTTATTGTACATCATTTACTACTTCTAGATTCAATTACACATTCTTAGTTATTTCTAGATATTCTAGAGAAAGAGAAAGTTGAGGAATTACTGAATACTTAATTATAGATTCAACTCAATTCCCGTAGGTTCAAACTGTCCATAATTAATTGCCTAAAGTAGATGCAGAAAATGAAGCTCCCACACTATAGAGTACCTTTGATACATTGCTGACTGTCTGAAGATTTTAAGGGCTTGAGAATCCCATATGAAATAAGAGATTATTTACTGAAAGTTTTCAACTATTGAAAGTAAAATTCTGTACTTTTGAATATTAACTAAAGTGATAGCTTATATTTTTTTGTCAATTTGACTATATCTTGAATTAAGTAAGACACAAAAGTAGGGCACACTTGTGAGGAATATTTTCCCTAATTTGAAGTTGGAAAATCAGCTTCTGATACGTATCTTTCAGGTGGGAAGACACACTTTCAATACAGATATATGGAGGTGGGCAGACCTGCTTCTCAACTGGGCCATGCCATTTGCTGGAAGCCTATATAAGGACCTGGAATAAAGGAAGGTTTTGCTCATTGCCAACTTGTTAGCAAGTCTATTCCTTCACTAGCATTAGAACCTCCGTCTTCCAGATTCTAGCGTATGCTGAAGACAAGGTGAGACATCTAACCTCTGGTCCAAACAACTACTTGATACTTGTTCCATTCATAGACAACCATTGTTGGAACAGCTGGACCACAGCCTGTAAGTCATTCTAATAATCCTCTTTCTATTTAGAGAGATTCATTTCTTAACTTTCATTACTATAGAGAATCCCGACTAACAAATTGAGTAATAATTTTGATATGTTATTTAGAAATAACTGATTATTTAGTATTAAAAATATTTGTGCATGTTTTAGAATTTTAAAATCCTAGTTTAAATATGGCCATTGAACCATTATTTAATCAAAATAGTTAAATATATTCACAAGACTATAGTATATATACAATATTTTGTGAGCAGAAAAATTTTCAAATTAAATTATTTCAGCAGAATACTTTGTTTTAAAGGATGTACTGATAAATGCATATTGAAATATATATGTTCTAGATTTTAAGGATAAAACTGAAAAATGTTAATGTCATAAGTAAATCTAAATAAGTACTTGAGAAATATTGTTACATGGAAACCTCTGTTAATTTAGTTGGTTTTCTATGTGCTTACAAGCAGTTATCACTGAATGCATATTCAGACTTTCGTTCACTTTCAGTTTGAAAGAGAGCGCCTTATGCATTAATCCATTCAGATTTTACACTCCTACCATTCTCCTTTCCCCACGACCGAATCTTACTTCCCTTGTCTTACATCATGTTTCCTTTTCTTTTCTCCTCGTTTCCATGAGATACTTTTCTTGACCAAGAAAATCCCAATGAAAATATTTAGAATTATTTCTTGCTTGTTACTCTACAAATACATTTTACATAATGTTTAATATAAATCTATTATTTACTTTCTTCAACTTTATATTTTATTAAAACAGATTTAAACAAGTATCACTAATATTTAAGTAACTTCTCAGACTACCAGTTTTTGGAAAATATTTTAATTTTTGTATAAATTTGCATACACTAACCATTTTTATGTTTTTATAGACAAATTTGGGTAATCAGGTTTCATTCCTAGCTTAACGCAAAATTTTATATTGAACAACCATTCTTCTTTCTGTATTTCTACCAAATTCATCCATGTTTTAGTAGCACACAAAACACATTGATTAGTAGATAACAGAACATCTGTCGAGGCTAGCACAATTTGTAATCTTTTAATCACAAAATAAACAAACATTATAGAAATCGATCCTTTGAGAAATTAAAATTTTAAGATAAAATTTGTTAAAAAGTATTTTTGTATAAATTAAACTGAATACTTAAAAATGCAACAATCAAATTGAAATACAAAGCCCACTTCCTGTGACACTGAAACCTGACGATGATTCAGCCATGGTAACACTAAATTGATTTCTTTCTAAAAGTTTCTTTAATTCACATTTTAGGTGGAAATGAAACTTATTTAATTTAAATTAGTGAAATGGAATGAAACAGTGTTTTAAACTTAAGGAATATGGTTGCAGAGATTTTATTGTTGGTACTGTGACATCTAGACATAAGTGACATAAATATCTCCTTTATTGACAAAAAGTACAAACTACAGGATTGATATTACATGGCTACTGGGTATTAGTAACTTCCTTGCCATTTTACATATTGAAGGTTGAGTTCACAAACATTGTACTTAGAAGATGTCAGTAAGTCAGAAAACTGCAAAATATTGTTGGCTGTTGGTAATTTCTGTAAAATGATAAAGTTATTCTCTTATATAGCTTATCACTAAGATGTTAAGATAATGCAAACCACTAAATTTTCCCCCAAGGAAGAACATTTCAATGAGTTCTTACTATTTACAAAATGATATTGTGTAGTTCATTTTAGAATCAAATATCGTTGAGAGTTAAAGATTTTACCTCAGAAGCCTGAGGCTATAGCATTATATTCTGCATTTATCCAAATATGGATGACAGTTCACATTACTGAATACTTGTGATGGTTAATATGATTGCAGTCATGTGCAAGCCAAGGGGCAGATTTCAATGCTTTCTTATACCGAGAGATTTTTGATAACCCAGTGAGTTGAAGTCTTAGCACAGAACTCCATCCTGGTTAGCGTAAAAGAAAAACACACACAGAAGCGCAAAGGAATCTTCAGCTCAAACAGGCCTGTGTACCTTTCCAACATTGACATTTTTAAAATTCCAAGATTGCAACTTGAAAATAAATGTGTTTTTTGAGTTTTTACAGCACCTAACAATTATTCTATTTTTATAAGTGGATGTGGCAAAAAAATGATGCGTATTTGAATAAAATTGAAAAAATAAAGAAACGACCATTATAGCTTGTAAAGAAAATGTTGCTATGCTGTAAAGCAAGAAACACAACAACATATAAAGCATACTATGCAAACTAATTTTAAAAAGAACTCTTGACATTAACAAAGCAACAAAATGTAGATTTGAAACATAAAACATACTACATATATATATATATATATATATATCGTATGAATGACAAGTAATAGTTATTAAAGGAATTACTCCAGAAATGTATATTTAATGAAATAATTCATTAAAACATACCTCTCTTGTCTTTTGTCAATGGATACTTGCCCTAAGAAAACATTCTCTTTAAGGTAAAATATACTTTGAGATACAGTTTCTTTTAAGTCTTGACCTTCTGCATTTTGAGGACATTCTCTCATAGGACTTCATCTGTGAAGTCCTGGCTATGGATGCAATTGGCAGAACTAAGTCTAAAACATATAGTTGGTTTGGACATGACACTTACCTGCTTGATTCGTGGTTACATTTACAGACACATACTGCTGGGTCTCTGGGCTCAAGTCGGAAACTCCATTCACTGCCCCAATTTCAAAGGTATAGTTTGTGTGAGCAAGTAGGTCCACCATCATGACAGAGGTATTTTTCAGGCCGATTTGCTGGGGGAGGTACCTGACATGATCTCCACACTCCTCACACACACCTGCATGGGAGTTGCACTTCTTGCATGCAATATAATATGACACATCTTTCCGTCCACCAGTGTCAGCAGGCGGAATCCACTCCAGAAAGACACTAGTTTCATTAACATTTGAGATGGCATTCCGAGGAGCTGAGGGGGGTCCTGGTTTGCAAAGTAAAGTAAGAAAACATATTTAAGATGATATTAATTAGTGTCCTTTATCATACTAATTCCTGGCCCGGACAAAACTAAGTTTATAATTAATATTTATGTCACATTTTATAATAATTTTAAAATTTAAAATTTTAGGAAAATGGTGGTGTTTATGCAACATAAAAATCATTTAATTTTTATCTGGTATAAACTTATTTAGTAGAATCAGATGCTTTTATTAAACTATATGTTCATAATTGTGTATAAACCTATGTATTTACAAAAATGTTACATAAATGTTTATGCTTATAAACATACTAAATATGTTTGCTTAAAAGCTTTCTAATCTAAAATGCAAAAAATTCCAAGTCTTTGCACATTTAATAACACGCTTTATCATTGAAAGTTGGAAGTAACTATGAATTCTCTGTTAAACAACAGCATTGGTAAAAGGAGACCTTTTCTAGATGGCTCTTGACAATAGATTCTACAGGAAAATAATCGGATGCATAGAAAATGAACAGAATTTGAAGCTCTCCTGAGAGAACGCAGCTCAAGGAAAACAACAGAAGGTCAAGACCACTGTTTATAAACTAGGTTCTTTCACTTCCAGCAATTCAACTTCAGAATTTTAACTGGGGTTGGAAATTCTAGTAGAGATCATGCAATGTGAGTACAAAGGGTTCAGTGTTATGGGATATTTTCAATCTTGTCATTTACCACAATAAGAAAAAATCATGCTATTAAAATACTTTAATAGATACTTCATCTCAGACTAATACTGTGACAGCTTTTCTAATTTCATGTAGTTTTATCACACATTTCATTTTTACACATGGACAGATTTGATTGCTTAAAAGCTTTCTCGTATAAATGATAACAACAGTCAGTATCATTTTATCTGTTTCAGAACCTAATTATTCATGTACAAAGAGGAAACAAAATGAATTTCTATAAGTTAAAAATTTAAATGTTTAAATATTTAAATTTTAGTCAGCTTTAAATGTTATATGGTCATGTGTTCTCATACAAGTTTGCCCTTATGTTTGTTTGAGACTTAGTCTTTGTGTAAGTTTCAAAGTGAGTAACTCTGCCAGACAAAAATCTCATCAGTACATCTCCCTAAATAGTGGTGAAATGGAGTCTTCTTTTATTTGAATAAATTATAAACATTAATTAATCTTGCTAAGTTAGCCTAATATGTGTGTGTTCCAAATGTAAGTCCCAATTTTTATTTCAACCTTACATAACTCCACCATCTTTGATGAATATATTTAAAGGTAATTTAAGAAGAGAACTGGTGTTTAGGACAGGTTTACAACTACATTTAAATAGAACAACTCTGCATCTAAGGTCTTTGCTTGCTTCCCTCAAGCATTTCCAAAATGCCCATCACGGAACCTTAGGAAGTATTATATGCATTTATTCTTCCACATTTCTATTTCAGCAGCCACTTTTTAATCCACAAATATATTTAGAGATATGAATAAAAGTATTATTATTTATTGCAAACTTTGGATTATTTAATAGAAAAATTGAGATAGTATAATTTCAGGTAAAAAATGGGCTTAATATTTGAAAAAGAAGATGAAACAGACCTGAGGAATGTCAAATTCCAATTTATTGCTACCAACTGAATTCTACTTGCATTTGTTTCTTTGTTTTAAATCAACAAAATATGCCTGGATGGCTTCTTTTACTTAATACTCTGGTAATAACACATCCACAGCTGTGGGTCATACATTATTAAGAAAACAAAGTTTACAATGTAGTAGTAGAATTAAAGGATTCAACTTTGCCTACATCTAAAACACACCACAGCCTTAAAAGTCATTTAGATGTGTGGACAATGGAATAGCTGAGAGAAGGATTCCCGCCTCAAGTATATTTGTTAGATTCTTGGCTTTTTTCTGCTTTGTTTTGTTTGATAGATTCCTAAAACTCTGTTCCCAGAATTTATATCTTAAATGGAATTAAAACCATAAATACAAGTACAAAATGTCAATGGCAGAACAAAGCTCAAGATCTTCTTCTGAAACTCAGGCAAGCCATGAGGGGATCAGGAGCGGCTGTGGTACTCTGAATCAAACTGAAAACAGACACACACACTCAAAGTCAAACTAGTAAAAACGACTATCAATTATTCCTTTGAACACAATAGTAGAAATCCACAGAGCTGAAGATGGAGAAAATGTGATATCTGTGTACGTTAATTCCAAAGGAGAATTAAGCAATTCTTACCACCAAATCAAAGCCTTCCCTTTGAGTCCAAAAATAAATAAATAAACAGAAATGTACATTCATATTTATGCTAAAAATGTAAACTATGGCTGGATCAGTTAAATAAGTCTACAAATGCACACCTTTGTGAAATATATGAGATGATCTGGTTTCTAAAGTGCCCCTTTGATATACCCATTTGCTGTTTGATACAACTTACATCTTACATACTAAACACTGCTTGAATTCCACTGTAACAAAATATTTTATCATTCCAGTAAACTATCACAACAAAAGTGTGTATAATACTCTAACTTATTGAGAAGGTATTTTGTTGCTACTAATCATTTTGTCAACAAAATCATTACCCTTGGTTTACAGAATGATTTTTCAGTTATACATAAAACTCAGCCACTGAAATTTGTTTAAAATCAACTTGTGATTATTTTATATAATGTCATCAATACTATTTTCTGTCAATACATCAATAAAAATTTATAGTCTCATGAATATTATTGAGTGTGCATACAGTTAACTGGCAACAAACAAATAAAATGAAGGCATGCCACGAATGGTACACATTGTGAAGAAAGATATATTCACTTTTCTTCTTTATACTTACTTTTTCTCACTTATTATAGACTCTTTGCTAGTGAAAAATATCTACAAGTATAGTCACCAAGCAACCAAATGATGGGGAACCTTGTTAGCCAACCATCTTTAAGTGTATAAATAGCCACATTAGGTTTCCACAAATATTTTAAAATTAATATATATAATTTGGTAGATGTACATTTATGTTCTAGAAAATTAATAATAGTGCTTAATATATAATCTACACTGATTATTTGATCTCACGTAAAGCTTTTATAATGGTCAATAACTCTAACTAAAAAGACACATTGTAGTTGCATGAAAATCTAGGTTGAAATTTGGGCTTTATATAGTGTTCTCATCTGCTTTGCCACCTTGATCGTCATGCTCTCAGACTGTGCCTTTATATTTTGGCAAATGACCTCTGTCTGGATAGCCCCACATCTTAGTCATGTAGGCTAGAAATTGTTGAAGCTGTGATTTGTTCTGTAATTATAAGTTCCGAAAACTGTCTTCAAAAGAATTATATAACAAATCTGATGTGAAAAGATAAAAAGATTTGCTGAAGTCAAGTATACTAAATTAAACCACAAAATAAAAGGAATTGTTTATTAGTGCCTCGGATGTTGAATTTGAAGTGAGGGAACAGGATACTTCTGACAGCGTGTCATAAGAGGACATTTATTTTTCAATGGTTACCCAAGGAATTTAAAATGTGAAAAGGACCTGCACTGTGAATGGGAAACATGCCTGCTTTAGAGGGGCCTGTTCATAAAACACAACAGGCTCCATTATGCTTTTTCTACAAACTGGTGAAAGGGAACGTCACCAAATAGCCACGGGGTTCCTTACTTGTGCATGCCATTGTGGGCGGATCAGATTCCCTCCTGAAATAATCCTTTTCACAGACACAAGAGGTGGAAGCTTCCTCATGGGTGTAACTGTGAGGTGGACATTTGCTGCAGCTCTGGCTGTGAGGAGAAGCTTTGAAGAACCCAGGTCTGCACACTGTCAAGAGAAACGAGAGACTAAGCTTTTTCCTGGGAACAGAAGTAGTGCTTGCTTGTGACTAAGGTATTATTTGGACGAGCATATACACAAGCTACAGAGAAGGCAGTCTTTGCACCACTTTCAAGAATTTTCCAGACTCTCCCTGATCACACATAGCAGAGCATCCAGATAATCAAATGTTCAAATTAACACACATGGAATGTACATGATTTAATATTCCTAGGCTACTGGAGCTTGAAAGACATTATTGTTTTATAAAAGATATATACTTGTATGTGTTTTCAACAGAGGCAGTCCAATAGGTAGAGTTGTGACTATTAGAGAAATCATATTAAAGAAATACAACTTTCATATATAATTCTAGACTGGTACGGCACATAACAGTTTCCAACTTTTATTATTAAATTTGTAAATTAAGGGCTAGGGAACTAGCACAGCAGTAACGTACTTATCACACAGGTATGAGGACTGTAGTCAGGGTTTCCACGAACACTGATGTGCTGGGTGGGCTTGGTGCCATGCTGGTAATCCTATCGACTTTGAGGGGATATGGGCAAAACTCAGAGCAAACTTGGTAGCTAGACTAGCCAAAAATGTGAGCTCCGAATTCAGTAAGGAGCGTGTCTTTAACATGCAAGATAGAAAGTAAATAAGTTAGATAGTGTAGTTCAACCTTGGACCTCCATATTCAGGAACACAAACACAAGAATGAGCCCATACATATGCAAATACACAAACACACATATGCATGCTCCACATACAAATACAAAACATGTTTGAAAACTTGATTAATAAGTATATACTAAACGTTTCTCAAGTTTTATTATAATGCATGATTATCTGGAATATTTTCCATACAATATAGAGGCTTCAAGAGTATCATATTTTTGGCATTTTATTGCATTTTAAAGATATGTTTTGAGTCACTTACGAACTCGGGATTCAGGTATCTACTACAATAAATACTATCACATTACAAAATTTGTAATAATTATAAAAATGGAAAGCAAATCTTTTTACTCATTTTTATCTTCAGAGAAATTTTCTCAGTGTTTGATCATGACAGGTGTCAATAAGTGCAAGGGATACTTAAATAAATTGGTGATACAGCCTGAAGATTGCTACGACATTGCATAGAATCAAATAGAAATCATTTTCTAGTATTTGTTTTAATTTCTTAGGTCATGTAAGCTTGTTTTCATAAAGTGGATCTTTTACTCTGTGAATGCAATCAGAGTTCATGTACTCCCCCACCCCTCAGTGGCTTATAAACCCCAATATCAATGTTCCTCAGATTTTGGTCAATATTAAGCAACTACAATGAGGCTTTGAATAACTGGTTTATTTTACTTGCAGCTAATATATTTTATTTTATGTTTTCCATTTTCAAGATTCTCTACATAGGCTGAAGAATGTTTATTAAACTATCAATGCAATTTTGTTGAAGCTCATAGAGACATTTATATCTCAATGGGATAGACATAATGAGCTCTGGGTAATTTTCATCTGCTATGAGTGACCTCAGGTTTTAGTAATCCATGCTGAGGCTTTCTGCCATCACTCTGAATAATCAGGAATTGGCAACATAAGGCTGTACTATTTTTTTTAGTCCATCTAATTATGGTGATAGTGAAGTCTTAATGCTCTTACAAATTCATAGCAAATGCGAAGGCATTTGAAAGATAAGAAGAGCTTTCTGATAGTATTAGGACATTCCAGTAGTTAAATGATTAGAAGATTTAAATATTATTTTACTTATAATAGGATTCCTTAGCTGCCAATAGCATACTTAGCTGTTATTCAATTTTTTTCTTTTATCCTTTCAGTACAACCATTTTCACTTTAAACCATTTGCTTTTAAAGGCATGAAGTGCAAATCCACATGTCCTCCATATCTGATTCATGTTTTATTGAAGAAACCTCTTTATATTTAAAAAAGTCACTATGTTTTAATTATATATGTTTTTGAAATATATTTATATTTTATTCATTCTTTATATTATTACATCCTGACAAAAGTCTGCCCTCCCTCCACTTCTAGTCCCTGAACCCCCCAGCCAGATCCATGCCTCCATTTCCTGTCAAAAAAGAGCAGATCTTCTGCAAATCAACCTAACATGGCATATCAAAATACAATAAGACTAAGCAAACAAACTCATATCAAGGTTGGTTGGGGTCCTAAGAGCAGGCAAAAGCGTCATAGACAGCCCCTGCTCCCACTTTTAGGAGTTCCACAAAACCTCAAACTACAAAAACTAGCATATATGCCAAGGACCTAGCTCAGACCCATGCAGGTTCCCTGAGTGTTGCTTCAGTCTCTGTGAGCCCCTATGGGTCATGGTTCGTTGAATCTGTGGGCCTTGTTCATGTGGTGCCCTCTGTTCCTCTGGCGCCATCCTATACCCACCTCTTAGGAGTCCCTGAATTCCACCTAATGCTTGACTGTGGCTCTCTACATCTGCTGCCTTCAGTTTCAGTGGCTGTAGAAACCTCTCTGATGATGATTATGCTAGCTAAAGTCAACAAGTAGAGCAGAGTATTGCAATTAATCATGTCATTGACTTTTTTTTTCCCAATCATGTCTGGTGCTATCCTAGGTCTCTGCGCTATACAGAATCTGATTCCTGGCCATTAAGTGTCAAGCATAGTTGCCCTCTTCTGGCATGGACCACAGATTGGAACAATCATTGATTGTCTACTCCCACAAATTCTGTGCCACTATTATTATACCTGCACATCTAGCAGGCAGGACAAATTGTAGGTTGAAGGTTTTGTGGCTGGATTGATGTCCCAGTCCCACCTGGTATGGGAGAATTGTCTGTATTCTGTCAATCATGTTTTAAATAAACGCTTAT
>LOEQ01000457.1:427421-438422 GCA_001685075.1 Bramus lutescens | reverse complement strand
AATGATGCAAGGAGAACATGAGAATTCTGGGAAGGAGGAAGTTGATTCCTCCCAGTCCTGCACAGACCACCAAGGAAGCAGAATGTGACCTGCCAGCTGAAACAGGTACCAATCAATTTGGCAAAAAAGATCAGAATAATGGGTTAATATGAGCTACAAGAGCCAATAAGTAGCCTGAGCTAATGGGCCAATCAGCTTTATAACTTACAGAGATCTCTGTGTGATTTTCTTTGGGGCTTACCGGCTGTGGGTAACAGGGCAGGACAGAAAAAACCAACAAACAAGCAGGACTCTCATGTTACACCCACCACTGAAGCCTTAGTTTGTTACAGAAGACAGCCGGTTCAAGCTCTGTATCCCCATTATTAGGAGTCTTCTTAGGGTCACCCTAGAAGATTGCAGGAAGTTTCTATTGCCTTAGGTTTACCCATAACCTCAGTAATTCCCCCTTATTCCATTAATCTTTCCCATGACTCTGTCATCCCCTCCCCAATATGATCCTTCCTGTTTCCATCCCCACCTGCCCCCTAGTTCATCCATGAGATCTTATCATGTGTGTGTGTGTGTGTGTGTGTGTTCACAAATGCTATGGGTGAGTGATGCAAGGACAGAGAACAACCTCTCTCCATCCCCTCCCCAATGTGATCTCCCTGTTCCCTTCCCCACAAGCATCCCCAGTCTATCCCATGAGATTTTATCATGTATGTGTGCATATGTGTGTGTGTGTGTGTGTGTGTACGTTGGAGAAGAGAGCTGCTTGTTGGATCCCGGCTGCCCTGCTGGGACCTGAAATAATCACACAGAAACTGTATTAATTAAACCACTTTTGGCCCATTAGCTATACCTTCTTATTGGCTAACTATTACATATTAATTTAACCCATTTCAATGAATCTGTATATCACCACAAGGTCATGACCTACCAGCAAACTTTCAGCACATCTATCTCCTGCAGGTCCATGGTGTCTCTCTAACTCCGCCTCCTTTCTCCCAGCATACAACCTAATGTCCCCTGCCTAGTTCTGTTCTTCCCTGCCATAAGCTCAAAGCAGTTCTTTATTCATTAACCAATAAAACCAACACACAGACAGAAGGACCTCCCACACCATGTGTGTGTGTGTGTGTGTTTGTGTGTGTGTGTGTATACAAAAATTCTATGGGTGAGTAACTGCAGGTCAGTGGGCAATCTCCATCCCCTCCTCAGTGTGATCCTTCCTGTTCCCATCCCTATTTACACTCCCATTCCATCCATGAGATCTTATCGTGTATGTGAGTGTGTGTGTATTTGTGTGTGTGTGCACAAATGCTATGGGTGAGTGACTACAGGCCAGAGGACAATCTACAGGACCAATTTTCTTTCTCCAGCCAGTCTCTTCCATATCACTGCCCCAATGCCTTTATTTAATATATCCATTTTAACAAAGATGCTTTTGTATATGACAATGTTGTTGAAGCACTATCATGGAATGTATGGTTTGGCAAAAAAAATGGGCATGACAATAGATTAGAAAAATTATCAAATGTCTATAGAGACTCTAGGAGATTTTATTGTATCACTTTCAAATATATGACTATGACATGAAGACTAAGATATTGGAATAAACGTTGGAATAAATGTATACCACCCACAACTATGAAAAAAGGATCCTCCTATCATGCCAGTGAGATGACTCAGTGGATTAAGGTTTATTGCACCAAATCTGATAATCTCTCTTTTAATTACATATGGTTCTAAGTTTACCTTCAATACTTTATATCATTCATTGGTGCAACAGTGCTGTGAACTCAATAGAAATTATATTTTGCATGATTGATTAAGGTATTTTCCCAGGCTACTGATATGTGATAGTCTTCTCAACCTGCCACCAAGATGGCAATCATGCTGTAGCTAACTCCTGGTTTACTCTGGTTTTAAACATCAGCATAATTATTTTGCACTTGCTTCTCCCTTGTTTTCCCCCAAAGTGTTATAAACCCTGCTTCTCTCCAATAGTCATATAATGTATCTCTATGTTGAAATAATAAAAGTCCTTAGGAAGAAGAGGGCATGTCTTTTTATTATCTCAAATAACCAGCCTATCCATGGCTATATTCATCCTACATACCATTTTTCCTGTCCTAGCTGACAGAAATGAGTTGTATTTGAATCGGGAACCTGTGCTCTACTTTCTGAGATAAACTTTTCAAGTATCCACAAACTTTTGACACAAAAAGCCAGCCTCTGCGTATGTGTGTGTGTGTGCACGCGCATGTAACTGCTAAATGGATAGGTTCTGGCATGTAGAGACAATTCTTTCAAACATTTCTCCATACATACAATGAACACAATACTGTAATTTATTATCTATACATATAACGCCAGACCTTCACTTTAAACCACATATAGACACATTATCCACTGAAGCAGTTCATCTGAGACTGCTTCTTGGTGAGAGTGCACATCCTACTTGTTCCCAGCAGCATGTGAGCATGCTTTCTTCAGAGAAACCCTGGTGCTATTCAATAAAAATATGTGTCCTATACATTTCTGTACAACACTTTCCTTCAAGCTCTTTCATAGGTAGTATCCTATTATAATCTCCATTCATACTAATTGTATATAATTTCCCTGCACTTAAAAAAAGCTTCTTTCTAGCCTCTTAACATTGAAAATTAAGCATTGCAGGCTAAAACAAGATTGAATAAATTATTAGTAAAGAGATGATAACCAAAATTATGGAGATTGAACATGAAAGCACATAGTACACAAAGAGTTTTACACATGCATAAATATATAAATATGAATATATTTTAATTAGACCCATCCCCACATCCTCATCTTCATCTCTTACCATTTTCCCTTACCACCTTTTTCTGCCTAATAGCATATATTCTTCTTCATAGACCCACTATTTCTATATAGTGCTGCCTGCATGTACACAGTGTGGGAAGATCTACTGGGAATTGAATGACGTTCTTCCTCTTCCACCCTATAACAGTTGTCAATGCGTCCTCAGTTAGGTTGGTCTTCATGATCCCTATCAAGATTCTGTTTGGGTTCTGCAGGCCTTGGGCAAGTAACTATCGCTACTGTTGGTCTATGAGAATATCGCTTCTGTCATCTGAAGGGAAATTATCGTCTACAATATAAAGAATCCAAAATTTAAATGCAAACAAAACAAATGACCCAATAAAAATGCTTTGTGAAGCTAACAGAATCGCAAAAAGAAATTACTGGTAGCTTAGAAATATATTTTTAATCCTTACTAATTAAATATTAAGACTAAACATGTAAAAGTCGCATTCATCCCTCACGTAATACTGTAAACAGAGGCTGTGAGGAAATAAACTGACCTGACATTCATTTTTCCACTTCAAAATTGAGGTTGTTGGAATCTGGAGAGTTATCTCCGTCTATAAGTAAAACATTTTTCAGTGAGGTTGTTTGCCAGTGGCCATGTCAGAAGAGCAGCAGGAGGCAATTGAAGCTCAAGGTGTCCACCCTGCAGGAGGAAACTCCCTGATGGATGAGTCTTGGATAGGCAAGACACTGCGACCACAGATAATGTATTTTACTTCTGCTTTGCCTTTACATGATTGCTGCTGCTATCTTTCTCTGGTGTGAGTATCTTTTTCCCTAAACCCACTGAGATAAAATGTGTAGACAAAATAGAAATAATGAGTAGGCACGTAAAAGTAGAGTGCTCTCCCAACTAGAGATGTGCATTTCTTCTCACAGAAGACTTCCCAGAATCATCAATTGCTCCCTAATAAAAATGCTCAAAACATTTAAAAAATGTGGTCATAAGAATATTTTTATTGCAAGGATAAAGGGGAAATCAATAATAAGAAAAATTATGCGATCTGTACAAAGCCATGTGAACTCGTAAGTTATTCTAGGATGTAGTCAAGGGTAAAACTTAACATACCAAATAAATAAAAAGGAAAATACCACACACTAAAACTTTACTAAAAATGAGACAAGTAACAATACAAATGTCATAAATAGGTAGCAATTAACATCAATCATAAAATAAACAAAAAAAATTAGAAGAGTAGTCACTTTAACTTATGTTTAGAAAAGAATAAGGAAAACTAAAAATTATTGAAGTAAATATGTATATATGTCAGATCTGAAGTTGGCGAATTTGAAATATAAAGTCAGTATAATGAAGAATTCATTCTTTAAAAAGATAAATACGTTGATAAACATTTTTTTCTAAGCAGAAAATCTGGAAAGCAAAATAAAGTTAACATTGAAAGTTGACCAATATGAAGTGTGAATTGTTTACTTAAATAGGATATTTTTCAAAATTAAAACTCTCTTAGTTCTGGTTGTCACTCTTTTTCTCTTTTAATAGTAAATGCAAGCCAATTTAGACATTAAATTATCAGTAAAAGATGAATAGAGTATAGATAAATGTGAGAGTGTGTACAAAATGCTTTTTGTATGTTACATGTTTCTGTGTCAAAAATATCTTAGTAGGTAAAGATCTGAATAAGAAGTGTTTTTGTTTAAGATGAATATTCTGGGGACTGAATTCAGTCCGCACGACCCTTGCTTTGCAAGAAAGAGAAGTGAGTTTCATCCTCAGAGATCACATTGAAGAAGGAGGGTGGAGCATGGTAACTACCTCTCTCTCCTAAGATAGGGCAGCCAGATTCTGGGTTGATGTAAAAAAAACAAACAACGTGAATGGCACCTGTGGAATAACATGTAAGCGCTTCATCTGACCTCCACATACACCCTACACAAGTTCATGCTCACCCACAATGAATAGCCAGACAAAGAGGACCAAAATACTTACTGGGGCTCATCAGTATAAACTCCTTATGAATTATGCACTGAGTCTTTTCAGTCTTCAACTTTCCTTACATTCTGAAGCATACAAATACAAGTATTTGGTGTAAAGAATAATTAATTTAACATCAAAGGTGAAATGAAAAATTGCTTTAATATATCCTTTCCATATTATTAACAGATGCAATTATTGAACAGTCCCTCATGATTTCAAATCTTCATAAGAAAGAAAGTATCAAGTATCAAAAGTACTTGCTGAATCTACCAGAAGTGAGTTTTTTGTAGAAAAGCAGGAAATGTAATGAATGCTATCTCAGTTAGGGTTAAGAAAAAGTATTTGCAACTATCAATAAAGCTTATACTATAGTCTTTAAATTAAAAGATGTACAAATACCCCATTTTTCATAGCAGGCAAAGACATTTTGTTTAAGAGTTGTTTATAGTTTCCATTATCTGGGCTTTTCATTTCCTTATTTATTTGATGAAATGTAAGTATATATTCATAATACATTATGAAATCAACTTGTCAGTCTTTATTGATTCTCTCCTTAATGTAAAAGGTTTTATCAGTGTGTTTTAGTGTAACTAACTCTTACTTTAGTGTAATTGTTTATTGAGTAGCTAGGTGAGATACAGTTTAAATATTAATCTGAGTGATTGTTATAATTGAAAGAAAAGCTTAATGGCTTGTGTGTGTAAATGGAACACCCGCCATTTAGAGCATGAGGTGGTGAAGCCTGGTTTGATTACTTTTAATTGTTATAAAAGCCAGTTGTGAATCATGAAGTTAAATGCCCAAGCTTATGCAATAAAATGCCCATTTGGGGGTATAAAATCCTGTTTCCTGTTATTTGTTTTGAAAGGAGAAATATGGGGACCATCTTGTTATTAAATTTAAGAGGAAAATCCTATTTCTACTTTAAACATTTCTCTATTGGTTCCTTAAATTAAGTTCATTGTTTCAGTAAATAGTTCCGTGCGTCTTTGACTAAGAAAAGTTTTTATATTTAGGTTTATCGAGACAGGGTTTCTTTATAGCATTTTGAAGCCTGTCCTGAAACCAGCTCTTGTAACCAGGCTGGCCTCAAACTCACAGAGATCTTCCTGCCTCTGCCTCCCAAGTGTTGGGATTAAAGGCATGTCCCACCACTGCCTGGCTGATATTTTTTTTTTAAAGCAGAATGTTTATACAGTTTCAAAACACAGAATAAACCAACCTACACAGTATAAATGCTTTATTGATAAATTTTTTCTTAGAAATCAGACAAATACAGTAAAGGGAGAATTCATTCTATAGCCAACTTATAAAATCATTGTTTTGATTGTTAATATGAGTTCAATTTAAACATTGGTAATGAACTTTCCAAAAATATGGATCTATACAGATAAAGAGTAACATTCTAAAGTTGAAATAAAATCTTAAAAATGTTTTTCTTGATTAATTGTGAAAAAGTTTACTGGTAATATAGCATATAGTTTATTTGTTTGGTGGGTATAAAGTCAAGAATTGTAGAGACCACTAAGGACACAAACAAAATCTAAACTAGCTTTGTTACAATAGTACAATGGTGCCTGGCTACTGTAGCTTATTTGGTGAGGGTTGCCATCCCTTAGCTCTGAATTTTCAATTTGCAAATGTCTTACTGGGTCTCAGTTAACAACTGCACATTCCTTGTCACAAACTGCTTAGAAATACCATTTCAACAACAATCCTGACTTCCAAAGACTTCATTCAGAAAGGTTTTAAAGTTTTCATTTAAACAATTCATTGTTTTCTATTATAAAGAGACAAAGAAGGACATTTTATATTAGTCACAGAAAAAAATCCATCAATATCAAAAGGAAATCTCAACACTGAACACCTATGACCCAAATAAGGGGCACCCATATATGTAAAAGAAACATTTCTAAAGCTTAAATCACACATGAAACTTCAAAACTAATACTGGAAGACTTCAACACTCCACTCTCATCACTGGACAGGAATGTCAGCCAGAAAATTAAGAAAAAAATAAGGGATGTTATGACTCAAATGGACTTAACAGACATCTATAGAATATACCATCCAAATATAAAATAATATACCTTCTTCTCATCACTTCATGGAACCTTCTCAAAAAGTGACCATATACTAGGTAACAAAGCAAACTTCAGCAGATTAAAAAAATGTAGCAACACCATGAATCTTATCAGATCACCATGGATTATAATTAGAATTCAACAGCAACACTAAGTCCAGAAAGTCCACAAACTCATGGAAATTAAACAATGCTCACCCAAATCATCAATGGGTCAAGGAAGAAATTAAACATTTTCTAAAATTCAATAAAAATAACTACACAACATGCCCAAATTTGTGGGACAAAATGAAAGCAGTGTTAACAGGAAAGTTCACAGCACTAAATGCCTGTATAAAGAAGCTGGAAAAATCCTACACTAGAGAGTTAACAGAACATTTGAAAAATCTAGGACAAAAAGAAGCAAACTCAGGAGAAGAACTAGATGGCAGGGAGTAAACAAACTGAGAGCTGAAATCAACAAAATAAAAACAAAAGAAACACAAAGAATCAATAAGACAAAGAGTTGGTTCCTCATAAAAATCAACAAAATGGACAAACCTTTATTCAAACTAACCAAAAGGCAGAGAGAAAATATCCAAATTAACAAAATCCGTAATGAAAAGGGGGCATAACACCAGACATGGAGGAAACGCCAAGAATCATTAGGTCATATTTGAAAACCTGTACTCCACAGAATTGGAATACTTAAAGAAAATGGACAACTTTCTGGGTAAATATCACTTACAAAAATTAAATCAGGACCAAATAAGCAAATTAAACAGACCTATAACTGCTAAAGAAATGGAAACACTCAACAAATGTCTTGCAAAACAAAACAAAACAAAACAGAAAACAGGACCAGATGGTTTCAACTCACAATACTGCAAGATTTTCAAAGAAGAACTAATACTAATGCTCCTCAAATTGTTCCACACAATAGAAACAGAAGGAACATCGCCAAACTCTTTTGATGAGGCTACAATTACCCTGATACCCAAGATACATAAAGATATTACTAAGAAAGAAAATTACAAACCAATCTTACTCATGAACATTGATGCAAAAATACTCAATAAAATACTGGTAAACTAAATGCAAGAACACATCAGAAAAATCATACATCATGATCAAGTCGGCTTTATCCCAGAGATGCAGGGATCGTTCAACATACTAAAATCTGTCAATGTAATCTACCATATAAACAAACTAATAAAAAAAACACATGATCATCTCATTAGATGGTGACAATCCCTTGACAAAATACAACATTCCTTCATGATAAAGATCTTGGAGAGAGCAGGGATACAAGGATACAAGGAACATACCTAAACATAATAAAGGTAGTATACAGCAAGCCAACAGCCAACATCAAATGAAATAGAGAGAAACTCAAAGTGATCCCACTGAAATCAGAAAGAAACAAGGTTGTCCACTCTCTCTGTATAGTCCTTGAGGTTCTAGATAGAGCAATAAGACAACAAAAGGAGATCAAAAGGATACAAATCAGAAAAGAAGAAGTCAAAATCTTACTATTTGTGATGATATGATAGTTTGCATAAGCAGCCCCCCAAATTATACCAAGGAACTTCTACAATTCATAAACACCTTAAGTAATGTAGTAGGATACAATAGCCACAAATAACATAAAATATCTTGGATTAACTTTAACCAAACAAGTGGAAGATCTATATGACAAGAACTTTAATTCTTTGAAGAAAGAAATCAAAGAAGACATCAGAAAATGGAAAGACCTCCCATGCTCTTGGGTAAGTAGAATTAACATAGTAAAAATGACAATTTTACAAAAAGCAATCTACAGATTCAATGCAATGACCATAAAAATCCCAGCAAAATTCTTCACAGACTTCGAAAAACAGTATTTAACTTCAAATGGAAAAGGAAAAATCCCAGAATAGCCAAAACAATCCTATACATTAAAGGAACCTCTGAAGGCATCACAAACCCTGATGTCAAACTCTACTACAGAGCTACAGTAATGAACACAGCATGCTATTGTCAGAAAAACAGACAGAAGGTCAACAAAACAGAATTGAAGACCTAGATGTTATTTCACACATCTTCAAAAACCTGATTTTTGACAAAGAAGAAAAAAATATGAGATGGAAAAGCATATTCAACAAATGGTGCTGGCATAACTGGATATCAACATGTAGAAGAATAAAAGTGATCCATATCTATCACCATGCACAAAACTGAAGACCAAATGTATCAAAGACCTCAACATAAAGCCAACCACACTGAATCGCATAGGAGAGAAAGTAGGAAGTACACTTGAACACATGGATACAGGAGACCACTTCCTAATTATAACTACAGTAGCACAGAAACTGATAAAAATAATTAATAAATGGGACATCCTGAAATTGAGAACCTTCAACAAGACAAAAACAGCAGAATACAGAATGGAAAAGATCTACACAAACTCCATATCAGACAGAGGGCTGATGTCTGAAATATACAAAGAACTTAAGATATTGGTCATCAAAAGAACAAATAATCCAACAAAGAATAGGGTACAGTCCTAAACAGAGAATTCTCAACAGAGGACTCTAAAATGGGTGAAAGACACTTAAGGAAGTACTCAAAATCCTTAGCTATCCAGGAAATGTGAATCAAAACAACTCTGAGATTCCATCTTACACCTGTAAGAATGTCCAAGATAAAAAAAAAAAAAACACTGGTAACAGCTTATGCTGGAGAGGATGTGAGGTAAAGGAAACACTCCCCCATTGCTGGTGGGAATGCAAACTGGTACAGCCCCTTTGGATATCAATATGGTGATTCCTCAGAAAATTGGGAAACATTCTTCCTCAAGACCAAGCAATTCCATTTTTGGGTATATACCCAAAGTATGCTCAATCATAACACAAGGACATGTGCTCATCTATGTTCATAGCTAGTACCTGGAAACAACCTAAATACCCCTCAACTGAAGAATAGATAAGGAAAACCTGGTATATTTACACAATGGAGTACTACACAGTTGGAAAAATAATAGCATCCTGAAATTCGTTGGAAAAACGGATAGATTTAGAAAATATCAAACTGAATGAGGTAACCCAGACCCAGAAAGACAAATATCACATGTACTCACTCATAAGTGGCTTTTAGACAGAATCTAAAGAAAACCAGCCCACAATTCACAATCCAGAAAACCTACACAACAATGAGGACCCAAAGAGAGACATGTAGGAGGAGCACTGCTTGTTTGTCCTGGCTGCCTGGGCAGCATAGCACCAAAATAACCATACAGAAACTGTATTAATGAACAATACTTGGCCCATAGTTTTAGCTTCTTATTGGATATCTCTTATTATAATTTAACCCATATATATCAATCTATATATCGCCATGTGTCAGTGGCTTACTGGGTAAAATTCCCAGTTTCTATCTCCAGGGGATCCACGGCGTCTCTCTGACTCTTTCCTTTTCCCAGCATTCAGTTCTGCCTTCCACACCTACCTAAGTACTGCCCTATCAACAGACCAAGGCAGGACCTTTATTCATTAAACAAGAAAAGCAACACACAGAGGGGACTCCCACAGCAGAGACAAACACGGATTTAATCGGCATGGGAAGTAGTAAAAGACAAGATCTCCTGAGTAAATAGGGTTCATGGAGACTATGTTAGAGGATAGAAGGGTAGGGGAGAGAAAGCGAAGAGATCAGAAAAAAAACATAGAGCTCAATAAAATCAATAAAAAATTAAAACAAGCTACCACCAAATTAATTGATATTTGAAATGGGATATGGTTAACAGAGCACACTGGAATGGAGAATTTCTTATGCTTGGCAGTATGTGAATGTAAAGACATAGCCATAGGGCTAGTATCTTTAAGTACATATATTTAACAACCAATAATTTTTTCTTTTGTTTTGGTTTCTGGTTTTTGAGACAAGGTTTCTCTGTAGTTTTGGAGCCTGTCCTGGAACTAACTCTTGTAGACCAGGCTGGCCTCAAACTCACAGAGATCTGCCTTCCTCTGCCTCCTGAGAGCTGGGATTAAAGGCATGCGGCACCACCGCCCAGCTTTTTTAGAGTACATAAATTTGAGAGGGGTCATGGTACAGAGAAGGGTGAGAGAGAGGAGAGAGACATGATGTAATTATAGTTTAATCAAATATTAAATATTTAATATAT
>LOEQ01000457.1:408694-425623 GCA_001685075.1 Bramus lutescens | reverse complement strand
GAGTAATGGTGTCTGCCTGACTTGGCTTTCTTTCTCCCAGCCTTCTGTTCTGTCCACTCCACCACCTATCAAAGGCCAAGGCAGTTTCTTTATTAACCAATGAAAGTAACACATAGATGACCCTCCTACAGAAAGGTGATCAAATTCTCAGCTTACCATCTCTAGTCTTTGACATAGCTTGGCTGGAGCCCTGTGAATGAGGGTTCATGAACAGAATGAGCTGTTCATGTCACACATTGATGAAATTGTATACTTATTAGTAAGAAGACTAACTGAAGCCTCTGATGACCAAAATTTTGGAAGGTTTGTCATGCATCTATAACAGGAGGCCACTCCACTTTTCCTCCTTAAAACATCATTAGACTAGTGCCATCAAATCATCTGAGCAGTCGGCTTCTTTGAGATTCTTCTTAATCCTTAAAAGATTTTAGCATTTGGTATATTATCAAGACTTTTGACACTGCCCCATGGAATAATCCGCAGCAATTAAAATATTCGATACTCCAAATCTCTTGAGCTCTTCTTCAGTAATCATCTTTCTGTATCTACTTATATCAGTGAACAGTTCTCAAAATCAAATAGCAATTCCCATAGTCAAATAACACTGTGGGTTTATTAATTCCAGTAAATTATATCTCAACTTCAAAACCTTATTTCCCAGCTTTCACCTCCTTACATTCTCAGATATGTGACTGCATCAGTTTTCTGGCTGCAGAGGCTTCTAACCCATAATATTCTTTCCTGCTGTTGTTATTTTCCATTAAAAAATGCATTTCATTGAGCTTATTCCATTCTCTTTTCAACTCTGTCAGTCTGCTCGTGTCCAAACCCAATCCCTGTTTTTTTTTATTTGATTTTGTTTGTATGAAGCTGAAAATAGTTGCAAAACAATGAAAAAATGTTCAGTTACCATTTTTAATTTGTAATAATTAAGTTCAAATAGACTTTTAATGACAGCAAGGATTACAGTGCATTTTCACACACAATTCACCTTAACCGTTCTCAAGAAGATGTTTTGTGGTTTTTTGCTTAACTGCTGTTGCCCCGTGCTGCTTAATTTTCAGAGTCCAGAGACCTCTTTTCCTTGTGAAAAGACTAGTATGAGCTTGATAGTTTAAAATTAATGGAGTATTGTTTATTGTAAAGATGTTTTATTATCATCCACACTTGCAGAGAATATTGTCTTCTATTAGTTTTATATAAAAGAAATGACTTATAGTGTATAGCACTTTATATATTATTCTTCATGGCTTCAATGTATGCATTTCCTATGTGCTTAATAACTTCATAGAAATATAAGTTACCTACTATAAATATAGACATGTCTAGTAGATCTATCAGACAACGCTTATATTGGCAAGTTTGCATTTGTATACAAATATATTTTATTGTTATTTTCCTCATAAGCTAGGAGCTTGTCATTTCCTTTTTGTTTACTAATAGATTTAATACTCTATTTTTTTGGAATAGTAATAATAGGTACTATAGTCATTTTATGTTCAATTTTTATAAAATATGTTCTTATCAATTTCTTCATTTTTATACTGTGTCACTTTTTAAGATGTTTATTTTTAAATAAAATAAATGTTATTTCATGTAAATATTCACTCATAGCTGCCACTATTATAAAAATGTTATGGTTTTGTTCTTTTAATGGCACTCTCATAGTTGCCACTGTGAAACTTAGTCAGCTGGCATTTCATGCTGTTATAAATATGTTTGAATTTAAACATAATTTTGTAGTATATTTTTTAACCCTTTGCTTATTTGTACATTTATTTTCCATTTTCCTTTGTTTTGCACTACTTATTTTAATATTCAGCTCCAACTTCTTATTATTAATATATAATTTATGTATCTTAAAATATCTGATATCAGATAAATTATTCTATGTATGTAAGAAAGACTGAGTTCTCTCCTAGTACTGTCTTCATATGTTCTCCATGTGTGACTCTTTTGTGTCTCAAAAGAAACAGAAAATATTGCAGAAAAAGAGGTCACTGGTGTGCTTCATCCCTGGCTATGCAATTTTTCCAAAAAAGTAGTCCGTGCAAATGAGCAATATAAATGTTCTAATTATCAGTGTTTGAATTAGACTTAGCATAAACTAACACTAACATTTTTCTAACTATTTAATCCTGCTTTGATATTGGCAAACAAAACACCTTTCTCATTCATATATAATTAAAAGAGGCATCATGACCCCTTTCAAAATCTAGGCTCCCATAACAATTTGGTATCAGGAGTTCAGAGACTTCCATGTTTATTGTTTGTTACATAGACAGAACTTTGTGGTTAGGATAGACTAAGTAGGTTTAGATTCTTACACAATTCATTAAATGTTTCGATTTCAAAGACCTCTGTGCATCTTAATGAAAAGGCACAAATAACAGTTTCCAAAGAAGGAGAAAGGACAGAGGAATGCTTAACTTGGGACTGATTTATATTCTTTATTTTACACCTCCATCTTCACTGTGAGCTTTCACATGTGATCTGCCATTCATCACCACTTCATGTCTGATTCTTTGTCAACTTACTAACTTTAGTTGAAATAACCCAATCTCACTTTATTGCTGTATGAACAAACTTGCCTCTTTTGTGTCTTTTATTGCATAATTTATTTTAAATTGGTCTCCAAATTGATACTATGGGAATTGAGAGTGTACCAATGGATTCTGAAATGCATGATTTTTTTTTAAAGAGCAAATGTATAGAACAAATTACCATGTCCCTACAACTTTATGATCACCAGGTAGCTTGATCTTATACTCTACTGCCTTTGTTGCTAAAAGTCATACAGCTCTTGTCTTTATCTTATATTTGAATATTGCCCTTTGTTGCTTGTTTCTTCCTGTAAAAGAATTTCTAATGATAATGGTACTTAAGCTACAAAACAGCAAAGTCGAACAACTTGGGCCGTTTCAGAGCTCTTTGAATTGTAAGGGAAGCAATCTGGTTAATGTTCTTAAAGCTCTTAGGCTGTTTGCATTTTGAAACTGAATGTGACAACATATCCATTTTGGGGGTGGAAAGATTTGAGAGAAAGTTGTTTTTCCACCAGACTCAAAAAGGTTTTATAACCAAATATGAAAATAAGAAATCTGAAAAAAAACTGAGATACAAACCTGTTATTCTCAATTAGACATCTTGAAATTTGTATGGAAATGATGAAAGTAGAAGAAACCATCCTGAGTGAAGTAACACAGACCCAGAAAGATGAGCAGGGCATGTACTCACTCATAAGTGGATACTAGCTGTAAAGCAAAGGATTAGGAGCTTATAGTCCATGTCCCCAGAGAAGCTAAGTAACATGGAGAACCCTAAGAGAAACATACATAGAACGCCCAGGGAAGGGAAAATAGGCAAGATCTCCTGAGAAAATTGGAAGCGAGGGGGTGGGGGGAGAAAAGACGGTGGAAGGGGAAGGGGGGAAGGGGAGGTGAGAGGAGAACTACAGGGAACAGGATGGTCAAGATGAGGGAAGGACAGAGACAGAAAACAAAGAAAGAGATATCTTGATTGAGGGAGCCATTCTGGGGCAAGCATGAAACCTAGCATTAGAGAAATTCTTAGGAACCCACACGGATGACACCAGCTAAGACCCTAAGCAATAGTGGAGACTGTGCCCGAACTGGCCTTGTCCTGTAGTCAGATTGATGAATATCTTAATTCTCATCATAGAACCTACGTCTTGCAACTGACGGAAGCAGATGCAGAGAACCACAGTGGAGCATTGGGCTGAGCTTCCAAAGTCCAGTCAAAGAGAGGGAGTAGTCCAAACACCAGCAAAGAGGTCAAGACCATGATAGGGGTACCCACTGAAACAGCTTACCTGAGCTAATGGAAGCCTTCCAACTCTGGCCTGACAGTGATGTACTTCTTGTCTACAATCCCACCCGGTGCTGAGAATTCAAAGAGAACAGAATCTCTGAGTGCTTCTAGGTAGCCCAATGTGTGAACATCAGTCTTGGTGGAAAACCATGTCTCAAACACAGAAGGCTGCGGGTGATGGTGGTACAAGCCTTTAATCTCAGCACTTGAGAGGCAGAGGCAGAGACAGGCAGAATTCTGAGAAGCTCCGGTCGGACCAGATGTCTCACTCAAGGTCCTGTCGGTCCTGAGTTACATAGAAGAACCCTGTCTCAAAAAAATAAAACCAAAAAAAACAAAGAAACCTATAAAAGTTTGAAGGTACGTGAAAAAGACAATGATGAAGATAAACATACTCCACGTATAGGTGAACACAAACATTAAGAGGAATACACACATATGAGGAGTATAATTTATATTTTTGTAAGAGAATGTTTCAAAATGCATATATATATATTCTGTTTTTTGCTTTTCTTAAGTCAAAAATGTTCTGACTAAAAGATTTGAATATGGGATAACTATAGTCAAAGAGACAGTTTGAAAATACTGCTTTTCTAAATTTGAAAGTAATAATTATGGGGAAAAGGTGAACGCTATACTTTCACATTCCAAGAGTTAAAGTCATGGACAAATGAGGTCCATATAATCTCTTTGAAAACTTAGAAATAAATGTTTTGTAATAATTTAAAATTTTTGATCAGAGGAATAATGTGGTGTCTGCATTCAAGTAAGATATAAAGGCACATAAGAATTTATTCATGCTTATCTTGCTTTCATTACTATTTTCAAATTTCATAATGCTAACTATTGTGTATGTGTGTGCTATGTAGGTCTTTTGTACACACACACACACACAAACACAAACACACACACACACACACACACACACTTGTTTCTTGGTGAAGGCCAGAGGACCATAAACAGAGATTGGTTCTATTATTCACCCTGAAAATCCCTGTAACAAACTCAGGTAATCAGACATTATGGCAAGAAATTTCATCACCTGCGGCATCTTTTCAGCACTTGGAAGATTATGTCTTTTCTTTTTTGATATCATCTTATAATTGCATCATTTCCCACTATCATTTTCTTTCACTATTCTGGAATGACCAGCCACTTAATCTACAGACAACTTAGAGGAATGGTACATAAATGTTTTAGGGAAAAAATGATTAAAGTTTAAAAATATTTAGATGAAAGTCTAAAAAGCAGAAAAGGAAACTATTATTTGTTTAGTTTACTACAGAAAACTAAGTAAACACAGTGAATGAGGTCCCCAAATAATAACACATACTATCATTTATCACCAAGTTTTAATTGTAAATCAAATATACATCCGTAGGCTTTTGCAACTTTTGTCTTTTCACCCTACTAACTTTACTAGTTCAATTGCATATTACCTATATCATTTCTTTTTCTATCTATAAATTTCTGAATTACTAGAGCTGTGTGATTCATAATCTAAAAGCTTGTTTGGAACTGTGAAGTGGAAAAACATTACTTAAACTTACTGAAGAGCAGATGGCCTCCAACTAAAGAATTGAAATACTGCAGGTACAGACTAGAATACACTCTGTTTGTTTTTATTTTGTGCAGTTTCAATGTTTAAATCTCAGATCATTGCCTGTATCAGTGAAGGAGTTTTCAGAATTCTCGCAAAAGATTTTGGAGCAACTAAAATATTTGTGTAAGTAAATGTAAGAGGTCAACCTGACATTTTACAAACCAGAAGAGAGGCTTGTGATATATTTTTCACAGGTATTCAATATCTACAAGAAATATTTTCTGTCTCATAGAAAGTCCCATGCTTCTGTATTCTTTATAAGTCAGCATGACAATGTATTCTTTTGTATTTTTATTATTTTTGAGATTATAATTTAATTAAATTCACCCCTTCTCTTTCTTGACTACAAATCTTTACAATCATTCAATTCATGACCTCTTGATATTTATTGTGTTTACTGATTGTTATTGTATGTACATGTGTGTATTTATTTGCACATATATTCCTTTTTTAGGATCATTTGACATACTGCACCATTTGCTAAATTCCATATTCATTTCTCTGCCACACTACACCCGCCTTAAGGAAAGCTTGCAATTCTGCAATTTACATCTGCTAAATACTGTCAAGCATTTAGACTTGGTATTCCTATGTTAATGTGTGACTTCCAGCTGCAATGCTTTGATATATTTTAAGCTTCCTCATTTTGACTGTGGTTATAGAAGACGGATTTCTTAATATAACTTCACTCATTCATTTATTCATTCCTGCATTCATTTATTTTCAAGTCTAAGATCACTCTTTCCTAGAACTATTCAAGATAATAATGTGACTTTAAAGAAAAACAAAATTTAAAACAAATTTTTAATTGCTTTCCTTTTATGTATTCTTTATGTCTATATATAGTGTTTGCCAATCTGTTTTCAACAGGTGTCCTCCTGCTCTGCAACTATACAGGCACACATTTGTGGCCTATTTAAGTAACCTACTGCACCCATTGGAACCATTGGTAAAGCTGTTTATTATACTCTAAAGAGCAGTGATTCCTGCCTTAAAGTGGTCGCATTTAAACACGCAGACTTTCTCAAATGAAAACATAAAGAAATAAGAACCCAACGATGCTACTAAAAAACACACGGTTACATCGCTTTCTAAATGAAGTCCCTTGGCATAGATAAACCAACAAAATGTTGTCTTAGGATATTGTGTAAGAATAATAGCAGTAATGTTTATAAAATTTCTTTATCTCTTGTGTTCAGAAAAATTGTAGGGCCTTTTCCAGATGCTGCTCTTCCATTTCTCTTTTTATTACCAAACAAAAGCATATGCTTTTGATAGCAGTTGGTAGGCTTGTTGATGGCTGGCTATTGTCTTTATTCATTGATGATGAAGTTATGAACAAGACTCCTATCAGCTATCCCTGTCAATTTCTTGGTCAAATAACATTCTTTAAATTTGTTTCTTTATCTAAAGCTGCATAATAATGCTATTTATCTCATTCTATAATTGAAGTGAGCAATGCCAAAATTTAACCCAATACCAGGCGTATAGGAACCATTCATTATTATTTGTCTTATCAAATATCATTTGTGGTTAGAAAAATTGCTTTCTTGATGAACACAGTCTTGAGTGTGAGAAAGAAAATGTTACAATCACAAGGAATTCATAACTAAAATGGCTAGTGCTTAGTCTTTTCAGAGCACAGGTTCAACATCACATGACTGTAATAAGTACCTGCAACATAAAGACAATCAAGGAAGACAAAGAACACAACAGCACCCATTCTCAAGTTTTTCAATAATTAGTTCCTTGATATATATATATATATATATATATCACAAGAGATATAAAAACATTAAAATGATGTAATATAGCAATTCTAATTTAATATTATTGTGTTGTAATTGTCTCTACATACTTTGTTGGTGTTCTTTAGATAAGATACTATTTTTAAACATTAGGGTCTATAAGAACACAACAGAAAATCCTCTCAATTTGTTCATAGTCATTGTTTCAAATAATACCAAAAGAGCTCAAAAGCATACTGGTCTTTGACACCAATTTTAGTTCACAAATGACAACAGTACTTGTGTTTGTTAGTTCATATCACCTATACACTAATTACACAGAATACAATTTTTTTTACTGCTTTATCCCAATTTATGAGAAAATGAAATCATCTATAATTTCATGCTTTTTATATAATGTTATATCTTTACTAAATACAGGCGGTGTTAAAATTTGTAAGCTTTCAAATTATATTAATAGAAATAACAGAGATGATAGAAGATGATGCTAAGATTCTAAGCATTCAATTGATGGCCATTATTATTTTTAGCTGAGCAAATAGAAATTTTTGCTACTTATTCTTCATATAAAACATCAAAACTAATTAAAATAATAGAATTTCCAAAAGCTGATGAGGAGTTAGAAGATGTTAAGGACAAACACACTTTAGAGAGTGGTTTAATAGTAACATATAAAGTCTACTTTAAATACGTATTTTCTACATTGACATTAATATATCTATCAAGCCTCATAGAAGAGAATTCTCAACAGGTTTCTGTGATGTGATTTGCAAAATTGCAAATCATTAAAAACAAAGGAATAGAACATTAAAATTAAAGAAAATTAACAAATTAATATGGGATTCAAATGGGATAAAACATTATAAAATATTAAAAGAAGAAAGCTGAGAAATTGTTAATGAAATTTTCATTGACTATATTTTGTAGAATGAACATATCTAGATTATACAGTTCATTAGAGAAACACACACCCATATATNACACACATGCATACACACATTAAGTAAATATATTAAATAGATAAAGGCAAATGTTGGTAGGATTTTTAACTTTGAAGAAGTTTTAACTGGGAAAAAGATGGAAAATCCCAAACTCAATTTTTAAATGTGAGAGTCATAACAACATAAAATGAAAGAATTTATTTTCTAAATTAGAGCAATTTTTGCAATCCATAACTGAGATGGTATTATATAAAAAACAGAGTAGTAACTGCTAGAAATGGATATACAATAGAAATTAAAGTTCTAAACATCTGTATTTTAGAGCACTTTTTGTAAAATTAAAGCCCAATGGTATAATATTATCAACTTATATTGGTGAAAGTTTAAAGTATGAGGTACTGTGTGTAAATTGTATTACTAAAAAATTAAAATTTACAAAATGTTTCTTCACTATTTGTTTTTGTTAAACATATTTATTATTTCATGCATATGTGTCTTTGTGTGTCTGCATATATGTCTGTCTACCATATTCATGCAGAAACCTACAGACACTAGTGGCGGCATCAAATCCCTTGGAGAATTATATATGGTTCTAAATTATCATGTGGATGCTGAGAACTGAACTGACTCATTTACTAGTACAGTATTCGTTCTTAATCACTGAACCATCTATGTGCCCCACATACCATTTCCCATATGTTGAGAGGATAGGGAGCTGATCTGAGGTGTTTCCAAATGCAATTAAAAGGAAGAAGACTGGATTAAGTCCCATACATGAATAAAAAATTAGATGTTTTAGGCTAATAATCCTAAATGAGGGAAAACCAATAGATGCCTTTAATATTGGTGCTGTTTGTAATTATTACATTTTTTTTTCCTTTGGAAGAGTCTAACATTTCTATTGGAGTTACTCTGTGTAAATATAAAATATAGTTAAGTCATCTTACCACCATATTTTCTTGATATCCAGAAGAAGAAAAGTGCTTGGCTTTTCCCACTGCTTAAAAAATCTTCAGAGAATTTAGTCTACACAGGTCTTCATTCAGTGAAATCCATCTTTTAATGTTTAATTCAGAAACTCCAAATAGCAAACCAAGTAGTTGCAGATACTCAGATGTTTGAATAAAACACGCCTGCAACAAATACTCAGGGCAAGAATTTCTTTCCTTAACCTGTTTCATGCTATTTTTTTTTACATCCTTGGTTACACTAAAATTTAATTCTGTTCACATTCTGCTATTCCTGGGAAAGTGGCCTGAAGCAGACAGCAAGAGGAGAACACTAAATGGAGCACGTAAATCATTTCCTCTCCAGGTCCACAGCCAATTTAAAGTGCACCTTGGCATTAATGCCTAGAGATAATATACTCTCGAGCCAACACAGCACAGGGACTCGATTTCAGGTTACATCGTCATCGAGGTGACTATGCAATTGTAATTAAACCTTAACCTGCTACCAACAATGCCTGTGATATATAGCTAAGCGCGTGATGGCTCTGAAAAGCATAAAGGTAACATAAAAGTGACTTCTGAAGTTGGGGAGTATTCAAAACTTATTTCCGATTAAATTATGTGACAACTTCAAAACTTTCATTGGATTGAATGTTTGTTTCTCTTAAAAAAAAATTGTCACTGTGTCTTACATGATAAGCATAGGCCCTAAAAACTTAGGCCCTTAATAGTTGTTTATATAAATACAATCTTTCTAAACACCCAGCAGTTATTCAGTATTTGATATGACTTATTCAAGTATAATGCTTTTCAAAATCAAGTTTCTATTAATGCAGATAACTCTTATTATGGATATCACCATTAATAAATTATATCTTCTTATGTTCATAGACAAACATGTTTGCAATTATATGCCGTTTTATATGTATGTAAACTTTAAAGTATAAAAGGTTGTATAAGTACACATATGTAATGTAAAAATATAAAACAAAACTGGTTGCACATAATTTTAGAAAGAAAATGGATTAAGAGAAAGAGTCTTCTATTCCTTTTTCTTTTTTATTTGCTTTTTTTCGGTTTTCCTTGTTTTGTTTGAGATCAGGTCATACTGTGAAGTAATGGTTGTCCTGGGACTCAGCCTGTAGACACGCTAGGCTCAAATTCAGAGATACACCCATCTCTGCCTCTTGAGAGCTGGGAATAAAGCTGTGCCACCATATCTGGCTGAAAGAATCTAAGTATGCTTACACCTGGCCTTTTTAATAATAATACTCGCTTAATTGTCATGGTGCATATTGCAGTTACATACATGCTGGTGGGCTACTATTATTGTTAACTGTACAGTAAAACAATTTTTTCTTGAGGATATTCAATCACAGTATATGAGAGTATGGGAATAAAAACCGTTATTTTGCTACAATGTACTTACTTGGTATAATGAAGTAAAGTAACAAAATGATGGGGAGATTGAATAAATATTATCTAAGAAATAAGCAATCCCCTCTCATTGCAGTCAGTAAGATATTTCAAGAGGAGCAAAGATTGTCACTAAAAATAAGATTTTCCAATTCCATATCTTGTCACAGATAAATAAGTTCTAAACAGCAAGTCTTTACACTAATAGACACAAATAAGACACTTTCAAAGGCATTCAAATGTGAGTCGACATCCTGAAATGAATAATCTTTGTTTTTTAAGCAGTCAGCATATTCTTTTGATATCTTTTAGGAACATAATTTGCATACTGAGTGTGTGATGTAACCATCTATATACAGCTTTTGTTTCTCTTTCTCTTCTGCTTTTGGAGTCAAAGCAGAGGCAATCTTAAGACAGGTGAGGGAGCCTTGCATGGCACCTAGGGACACATTCAAGAGAGCTAGTGTTACTCTCTTTTGGTTGCCTTGTTTCCCACAGTGTTTGGAATGTGGTAATCTTGAGATCATCTATAAAAGCAGGGTTTTGTTGTTTTTTTTTTTAAGACTTAAAATGATGTAGTTCATAAGGCTTTTCAAAGTGACAAGATCCAGCAATCACAGAGTGCAGAGCACTTCAAGGATTCTTCTTACATAAGTCAGACACAATTTCAGTTACTTAGGCACTAAAACCACTTACATATTTGGCCTGTCACTTATATTTTGTAAATGTTAATAAAAATGGGAATAAAATTCCTACATTGTAAGGTTATTGTGTTAAAGGAGTCCATATTTATACAGGTACATATGCCTATCTCATTCTTCAAATAATTTTGCCTCATACTTTAGGGATGACATTAAATATATTTTCCTCAAACAGGTATTACATTATGGCTTAATGTGAAATAATTTATTCTTTTTTTCTTTTCCTTTTTATGACATATGAAAATCTCAAAATATCATCTGTTAGTCTACTTTCTGGCTTATTTCTTTCCTTTGTACACTATAAAATAGAAATTTTACTAAAAGTCATGGTTAACACAAGGTAGTGACTAATTTTCACATCTTGAACAAAGATAAATCAAATACATTAAAAAGAGTACTGATTATTACTATCAAACTCTACAAAAATTAGATGATTTCTTCCGCTCATATATAGACCTTATGAGATTTTTTATATCAATTAATTAACTTGGAATTTCATAACTTTAATTTCCAAAGAAATGGAAACTCTTTAAAAAATACTTAAGTTATTGCCATTCTTAATTAAAACACCATTATCACTTCTGGTCCCAGGTTTTTAGGGACCGCGGGCCAACAAAGCCAAGTCCCAAAATACACACAGCCAATGAAAATGGCAAAGAAAGGGCATCAAATATCCGATCACAAAATAGGAATGCCTTAAGGGGGTGGGGCCCACATTCCTGAGGAACACGTGCTTTGTCAGAAAGCATAACAAGAAAGGCCTAAGGAAGATACAGGCAATCAATGTAAAGGCAATGAGGAGTGCAGGTGCAGAGGCCTGAGGCCTCAGATGTCATGCATCTAGCATTCATCCCAAGCTTGGCAAGTGGATCCAGGGCTCCATGGCCAAGGGTCATAGGGTCTGCTATCCAAAGCCCATGGTTCAAACCAAGGCAGGGGCCACAGCTACAGCTCAGGCTCCCAAAGGCAGGCAGGCCCCTGTGAAGGCTGCAGCACAAAGGTTTCTCTCTGCCAATATGAAGACAGAAAGACTGGTGGGACACATGCACTATCTGCGGTGTCAGTACCCACACTGTTTAAACAAGTAAACTTCAGGTAAAATCTGTTAAATCTATACACACTTGTATTTTTAACTAAACTTATTATATAATATTATATATAATAACACATACAATTTAAAAATTAAAAATTTAAAAAAAATTTCCCATTACTAGGCTTTCTCAACTTTTAACCTCCCATGACTTTGGGGCTTTATCTTCTGCATTAAACTCCACCAGACTGAAATGTGTGCATCTTCCATTTATCCTGGACTTCCTCTTGCCCTTTGAAAAAGTTTGGAAAAATATGCTCTAGTATCTTTATTTTTCCATTTAGCTCCTCAAATGCCAGATTAAGTAGCATATAAGAAAGAGGAGTAGTGAAACAGGAGATGTTAAATATTTGGGAATGGAATATCAGAGTAGGAAAGAAACATAGGAAGAAATAAATAATACGAAAGGCCTGTGAAATTGTGTTATGGAAAATTAATGCTTTAATAACTTCCTCAATATGTAAAATGACATGTGTATGGCATATATATGGACAGAACCATTGGTTTGATCTATTATCAGTAAGCATGATGGAAGGAGAGAAGAAAGGAAGGAAAAAAGGGAGGAAGGAGGAAATAAAGAAAGGAACAAAGGAATGGAGGAAGGAAGGGAAAAAGGGAATAACGGAAATGACATGAGAAAAATATTTAATGTAAAGCAGGTATTGTTTATTTATTTAATCTGAAACTTTTTGAAATATTTTCAACTTTAAAAATAACTATTCAATCTTTGTCTTTCAAATTTTTCTCAAGTCCTAGTATAATCACACAGATTTCGGGACTCTTTAAGATTGGATACACACTGATGATATCAAAATACATAGGTATCATAGTAGTTATAGTCTACCAAGGTCCAAAGCATGGTCTTATAAAATGTACACAGTTAAATGGTACTCTGAAAATTCAAAGCTCTTTGTGTTTCTGTTTCAGACCATTGCTAACATCTTTGAGTTGTGCATACTGATGACAAGATAGACATTCTACCAAATATAATCAAATGTGTTTTATTGGTCATATTATGGCCCCAAAGACATTGAAGTAGTGCTACCATAAATTTTAAATTGTGTAGAAGAAATTTGTGCTTGGTTCAGTCTTATGTTTCAGTGAAAACAGTCACCCATAGAAGGTCTATGAACATTGTTATAATATGTGTTTATAATTTCTGAAATCTGAAAAGGTGTTTGTCTTTGCTGTGAATACAGTCTTCATACCCATGTTAAATTGTGGCATGCAGTATGAATGTCTACATGAGAAATAATAATACTAAGGAACTTTTACTTTTTACACTCTAAAACATTCTCATAATCTATAAATATCACTTAATTGCTAATGAGGTCATTATAATGTTAGATATCTTTGTCTGATCCCATTTTATGATTAAATATTGCCAATGGATGTGGCAAGAGAATAAGGAGAAAATGAAGAAACAGAGAACACAAAAGGATTAAGCAGCAATTTGGCAAATATAAAGGAAAGAAGGTAAAAGAAAAAGAATGAACAAAACCCTTTTGAGAATGGTTGTTTTTCCACTATAAAATTTTGGAGACTTGAATGTCTCTGAATCAGAATCTCCAAGGAAATTCAGTTTAATTGCTGTAGGACAAGATAAATTAATTGATTAACTTATCAAATATCCTAGTATTTTTGTTAATATTAAATATATGCTATTATATAATAATGCCACACTATTCAAATACATGCTGCACATAAAAGAGCAGAATTTGGATCTAGAAAGTGCAAAAGAAAGCGGCTTCTAATATAGGAAGGGGAGACAATATCATGAGGATACAATGTAATTGAATCGTCCTAATTAATATTATTTGTATGAATACTATAGTTACTCATAAAGGTTTTATAATTTCCAAAATCAAAATTTTTAGAAAGAAGTCTTCTAAATATTTTTAGAACACACTAAAAGTTAGTAGTTAAATATTTGATAGATCTTCAAAAGGCATAATTAATAGTTTTATTATTATGGAATAGTAATAAAACAGCAGGACTTAATTATGATTAGCAAATTCATATAATTCTTTATATCTGAAACCTTCATTCTGTAACAGAGTATGCTTTCAGGTTGCCTGCAATGGGTATGACTATGTCAGGTACCCAGAGCACTGAGATGATAATTGCCCCAACCTGATGATTCTTTTTGAAGGAAACAGAAAGGCAGTTTATCACTTTGATCTGTCTTCTTCCACTCACTAAGCTTCCTTGCAGTATGACAGGCATCAAAATCACTTATAATTGGTTCCTTAACTTGATATCAAGAAACCACTGCTCCTTCTAAGGTCTTGAATAAAAATAGCTTTCTGTTTTCATAATGTAGAGATGTATTGTTGATGGATTATACAATTAAGCATATTTCACTGACTTTATTATACATATATTATCTATGCACTCACAAATACTAATCCTGCAATACTTTGAATAACAAAGTGCACTGTAGTATTTGTAATAAAGAAATGTTCACAGAACTTTATAAGTCTATAAAATGTAAATGGATTTGAAAAAAGATTTTTGCTAAAATAAATTTTATCAATCTTTGGATCAATACAAAAACCAATTTATATATAAACTGACAGTTATACAGCAATTTCTGTCACCTAAAAAGCACACTGTAGACTCTTTTCAATTGAACCAAAGAAAATCTAAAACATAAAATATTGTAGGTATGTATAAAATGTTTTCAAGGACAGAATCACAAATATTTTCCATTAATGTCTCAGTTTTAAAATGATGCATGTGACTCAACAGGAAGTAGAAATGAATTAATGAAGTTTTCTAATGTTAATTTATTGTAGCACGGAGAGTTGTGCACACTTTGTCATGGTGCTTCCATGATGACAACCCAGTTTCAAGTCCTTTAGATGGGAGGTGAATTAATCATTTTCCTTTTTAATTGGGTCAGACTATGACTTAAAGGGACAAATTTTCTACAAAACACCTGGGATCCAAAAATTAGAACATATGTCTCCTTAGAGAAAATGAATATCTCTATTTTTTCCCTGTGGTAGAAATAAAGGAAGAAACTGAGCCAAATTTTGCTTTCAATTCTAAGAAAATGGGATACGGCCACTTATCTTCCAAGAGATTGCGTGTATCTCTACATAACACAATTTCAAATCAAATTGGAATATTATGGTCTTAAAGTAAAGGAACACATTTATTGTGCATCATTGGCTCTTGTAGTTGCTATAGTGTAGTCACTATGTTGATAGTGAGATATTTTCTCAAAACCAATGTCATAGGGAAAGGTGAGGTTTTCAGATAGCAAAGTTGAATTGCTCCTTGCTGAAGTAGCTCTAGCCTGCTTCACAGATAGCAGTATCTACAGAAGAAACCTTACCTGCCTTAAAGACTAATCTAGAAATTAATAAAATCTGCTAATGAATATCTGTAAAAGTGTCTCAGGTTCATAATTTTGATAAGGTCTCAATTTTCTTTAAGTTTGGAATTCTCTTCCAACTGCAGAATGTGAAGTATTGTCTTTAAATGTATTTAGTATAAAGACACCATGATATTTTAGGTTCAGTTTGCAACAGTCAAGTTTGAAATGCTTATGTGGTACAAAACAATGTCTGTATTTGTACTTTAAAGCCAGTTAAATTCTTAAAAGTGTTAATAGTTAATTTGTAAAGACGCACTAAATAGTAAAATTCATGAGAGTATTCATAAGGAGTTTATGTCTAAAGAAAGAGGGAAAACAATCTCAAACAGAAAGTAATGATGATTGTATCACAAACTCTGCTGGTCTGGTATCTGAACATGATTTTCCAAAGAAAGACATTACATTTGCTGAGAAAGACGGACTTGTATCTACTGTTGAACAACTCACCATTTATTTTCTTGACAAAAAAATTCTTCAAACAAAATCCCAAAGGACAATAGATAAGCCACATGGAAAGTCCACAGTTTGGACATGTATGCATGTCTATATGTAGTTATGTGGTATGAGAGATCCTTCTGCATATATGTTGCTTTTATTTGTCAATGAATCAAGAAACTGCTTTGGGCCTATAGCAAGACAGAACAAAGCTAGCTAGGGAAAACTATATTGAAGGCTGAGAGAAAGAAGGCTGAGTCAGAAATACACCATGTAGCCCTGCCTGACACAAAGGGTGGAACTTTACCCAGTATGCCACAGCCTTGTGGTGATACACAGATTAATGGAGATGGGTGAATTTAAGATATGAGTTATCCAGAAATAAGATTAAGCTATTATTCAGCACATAATATAGTTTCTGTGTGACTATTTCAAGTTAGGGTGGTTGGGAAATGAACAAATGGTGTCCTAGAACAGTTATGCAACTTAAATCTATATTATTAAGATATCAAAATTTCTGTACAAATCCCACACACCAAGAAATATACATATCAATAGAAATCCATTCTAGCAATAGCCATCTTCATCAGAAAATACAATATATATCTGTGTTCTGAGAAATTCATTAAGAAAAGGCCAAGTTTGTGATCTAACAACTGTGACCACAGATGCATGTGTATGGGATAGTGACTCTGCCTTACTTCACCTTCTTGATACTATTCTTTTTTTGTTGTTATTGAATTATTTTTTATTTTTATATTTTTTAATTTCTTAGTTTTTTATTAAAAATTTCCACCTCCTCCCCTCCTCCCATTTTCCTCCCCCTCCT
>LOEQ01000457.1:383925-397928 GCA_001685075.1 Bramus lutescens | reverse complement strand
TGAAAATGATGTTCACCTAAAACAAGATGAGCAACCTTTTCGGCTTGGCTTCACTCCAGGTCTACCTGTCTCCTCAGCAATCCTGTTTGTATTCATCACACAGAGGAAGCAAGCAGCAACCTCTCTAATGAAGTTGTTCCCAGGCACTGTGTCAGCGCGGATGCTGACTTCATCAGTGTTTAAGAGTTACAGGAGCCGAGAATGTTTGCTACTCGAGCATTGTTCCAGCTCTTTAAATCGACTGCCATGGATTCCTGGAGCTTGACCGCATTACAATTTTCACACTTAGCAAGTGTAAAATTGTTAAAACGCTATCTTTCCACACGTTTTATTCGTTATTACAGCTACGTTTGGCATACCTCCTTAGTTACAGGCTTTAAATGCCACTTTCATCACTTCCCGGGGTAACCTTGGCCATGAAATCAGAAAATCAGATCATTTTCTGGTCCGTTTTCCTCTTTTTCTTTGGATGAGATTAGATTTTGCCACGCTTGACTGACAACCCTCATTTAGAATTCAATGAGAGGCCTGAGTTACGACCTCTTTAAAAAGTGGGACGTGAGATGTCTTAGCCACTGATGAGGAAGAAGGGGCCAATTTCAACTCATCACACAAAGGCAATTAGTGATTCATTTACACTGCGAGACAAAAATACTTCAGGAAGTATAGGAGTCTCTTGGTGTTAGGCTACATCATTATTTAAGGTTCTTCAAAAATACCAAACAGACAAAAATATTTGGAAAACTAGAGTCTTGGTGTTTGACGACATCATCATTTAAGATTCATCAAAAGTGCCAGTCATACTCGAGAGTTGAAAAAAAAATGTTTAAACTACACTTTGATTTCATTTCAACATCATTTGTTTTCTGGAAGGCAGAAACCAAAATAAACAACAAAAATCTGATGAAATGTCTTGCTGTAGTTAAACTATAATAACCCAAATTAAAATGTGCTTTCTTGAAAAAAAAAAGAAACAATTTTTAGCAAAACAATCATTTTATTTTTGGAAATGGCTAACGTGACACCAAAAGCAAACATTCTCTGTGGCATGATCACTACGTCAGTGAGTAGCTGCTTTTTGTTCCAAGGCTAGAGTGCTTAGTTGTCAGTGTGTACAATCTCCGAATATATCTTGTTTGGGTCTATCATACATTGTAGGTAATAGTACTAATGGGTGGCACCGGAAAGAGTAGGACTAGTAAGTATTAAATCCTTCAAATGAAGATCTTTCAGACTTTGCTTTCTGCATCCAGTAGGCTTAACACTTCAAGATTAATTTAAGAATGAGACATTTTGAAATTCGTCCTACGAAAATTGTACTAAACGTATTGAAAGAAGACATACACGTGGATATATCATCAGGATAATTTGACCAAATAAAGGAATTCACGAGTATTCCAAGCCATCATGTGTAGTATTTGTAATTAAAATGTGGGAATTTGGATAGAATATGAGGCATCCAAGATAAAACAGTTTAAAACAACTGTTATTTTATGCTAATTTCTCTACCTATAGCCTTTGTCATTCTAAAATGTTCTTAGCAATCTAATGTTTTATAATTACAGTCATTTCACATTTTACATCATTAAGGTACTGGATATTTCAAAATAAATGTTTAGCTGTCCTCAATTTCTCTTTTGATATATTTGGCTTCAGATTTTTTCCAACAAATTCAGGGCTCTAACTAAATATTTGGTGAAATTAAAATTGAAAACCTTTTCTTGAATATTCTAGGTAAAGAAATACAGATCACAGCTGTTTGCATAAAACGTTATCAAAATATTTGTGAAGGACTGGACAACCTCCCTTAATCCCTCCGGCTGTATAAATATTGCAGTTCACAGATCAAGTGTTCAGATGCAGGAACTCAAATGTTTTGAAATAAGTTATTTATGAAGATATTCATAGCTGACTGAAAACTTAAATAACATTTTCAGCACGAAATAAAAATCTTTCAGCAACATAGTAAGAAGCACCATCAGGATAAAAAAAAAACTCTAATGAAGTAAAATTTCATTTTATTCATTAGACGTGCTCCTGAACAGCTGCAACAAGCAAGTGTATGCTTGAAATTTTTAATATGACTCAAAGAATATCAATACACTTCCAGTAAGTATATCCCTTAATAAGAAATGTTGTCCCAAATTATTACTAAGTTAACATGAATTTCAATGCTCATTAAAACAATTTTTTAGCCTTTCTGCTTTTAATTCCATATGTTTCCACATACGTCAGTTAGGGAAATAAAAACGGAAATAGTTGCACTGCTGATACTGATAAAAATCTCAAAGATACACACACTCATTTGAAAGTTCATAATTATATGTGTATATATGTATATACAAACACATATGATAATATAAGTAAAATCCCTGTAGTTATTGAATTACTACCATGTCATTAATTTTTGAATGATTTAATTAGATTTGTAGCACTTTTATCTAACAAGGTATAAAATGGACATACTATTTGACTTTCTCTTTTGTTCAACAAACAAATATTATTTAATCAATATATAAAATCAGTTTTTATTAAAGTATATAAAACTTCGTAAGAGAAAACTCTGAGACTATCTCACATAAAAGTATATGAATTAACCAAACTATAATATACAAAGTAAAGGTTAATGCTACAAATAAGTAAAGCATTGTAAAGCAGATTTTATTTCCCCTGAGTATCTATTCTTTTAACATCACAGATAATATTAACACATAATTTATATTACTAACCTAATCCCTTACGCCTAGCTACCAGGCATCTCCATTATTAAGTATCTGATGCTGAACTTTCTTTATCCTACATGGCATTTTCCTCTCTTGAGAGAAAATGATGTGCATAAACTTATTATTTATCACATGGCTAATATTTACTGAGTTCTTGTTCTATATCAACCATAAACTTCATATCAAATTATATATTGAGAACTTAGCATGTTTAGTAACTTAACTCAGTTGTCCTGTTCCATAGTAATATCAGAATAATGGAAAGAACTCCATTACAAATGTAAAATATTAACATTCTTGAAAAATAATCTAGGAAGTTTAAGATCATATGTTTTCAGTTTTGAGACAGATATACTTTATACACAGGCTATTTCTATAGCTTCTTTATTTTTCAACACAAACTCATTCCCATTAATACAAAAATGTCTTTTCTTTTAAGTGACCTTCTAAAATTCTGAACATACTCTTTCTCCCGACTGTTTTAACCATAGGCATGTCTTTAGTAGCAAAGAAGATGTGTCTTCACATAGGAAGTAAAACATGGTAGAGATGATACAGCATTTTGCAATCCACTGGGAGGGAATATCTAAAGTCTGTATTTGAACACATTATTATGAATCAGAACACTAATTCAAAAAGGAAAATTAAACACACAATCTTGATACAAAATCCTAAAATCTCTGTTAAACATGTGCTTTCCTAATTACTCTGTTGCCACATATTAAAAAGAAATGATTAAGATTGTGTGAATTATTTTCTTTTTATTAATTTTTATTGAGCTCTACATTTTTCTCTGTTCCTCCCCCTTCAACCCTCCCCCAAGGTTCCCAACCTCCCAACTTACTCAGGAGATTTTGTCTTTTTCTACTTCCATGTAGATTGGCTCTATGTAAGTCTCTCTTAGTGTCTTCATTGTTGTCTAAGTTCTCTGATATTGTTTTATTGTTTGTAGGCTGGTTTTCTTTGCTTTATGTTTAAATATTTTCTTAAAGTGGTTAAATTTGTTTTATTTTGAATATCACATGTAATATATACTCTAATGTATTGTTGAATGCTAGGTTACCTTATAAAACACCTAAAAGATGATTGAAATATTATGGGAAATAGCAGTAATTAATTAGTATGGCTTTAATCATTGAAATCATGATACATAATGAATGTTACAAAATAGGTATTTTCAGTGTTCAAACTATGAACTAGAAATACAAACAAAAAAGTAAGAAGCAAAAACAAAAACAAACAAACAGCAAAATAGCACCCAGGAGGCAATATTTTTTTTCATTTGAATGTTTCAAAATCTGTCTGCTTAGAATTTTCTTGCTGTCTTACAAATGATTACTAAGCAACCTATGAAGAGCAAATGTACAAAATGTGTAACAGCTTTCAGGGTGTTCAGGAATTTATTCTTCAAGCAATACTCTGTCTTAACTCAGTTCCCTCCGCGTCTTCTAAAACATGAAACTAAAGATTGTTTTGATATCAATAGATATGCAGGTGTCATCAAATCCTTCTGAGAATTTATCATATGATAAACTCCTCTGCCCTGGATAAAACAACAGTAGCCAGCTCTTGTACAGGCAACACATCATTCTACTGACATATTAGCTTTGAGAAGGCATAAAGCCAATACGATGGCAAGTGCGGATACGTATTATTTCACCACCAGTCAGATTAAGTGAAACAGCTTCAAGAGGTCCTGCAAGAACTATTATGATGTCAATAAAATGTTTCCTGTGAGTGGCACCGCTAAGCCGGGTACAATCCACTCTCTCTCTGGCAGAAGTCCAGCCACCCACTGATATCACTGAGCGGTGTACAGGCAGGATTAGATGTCACCTACGTATGATCAGGATAATTTCTCCTCTCCATAAAAATAGTCATGTCTTGATATCGTACAGAGACCTAAGGAATTGGAAGGAGTATACTATGCTTGATTTACTAACCAAAGATTTGCATCCATAAATGTAATTCAATTCTCATTACCAAATTCATAGTGATAACAAGTCACACAGAGAACAATTTCACTAAATGGTTGACTCTTTGGATTTTATATTTTATCATATACTCTTTGTTATAAATTGTTATAGATTTTACATAGTAGTTTCAGTGGAGATGGAAAAATTAGGAAAAAGGATCATGGGCTTCTATACAAAGTTTAGTGCCATACAGTTTCTTTATAGTAATTCACACACCCAGAAAAGAACTTGATCACTTTTTCTCCTTTGCACTGGCTAAGCTCTGAAGGAAAAATTGTCAAGGATAATTGAAACTCTTACCCTTAGTAGAAGTGGAACATTTTGTGCATAAAAAAAGATTAAATGCCACAAGGTTGTGGTCCTTCTTCATAGAGGATGAATTTTAATTTACTTCCTCTGTCAAAATATTCACACAATTATGTCTGCATGTCATGTGTGGAACTGTGAGTTGTATGTCTCAGTTTTTATGTAATGAGGAGTGATTAAGCTTAGGAAAAAAAGGTTAGAAAGATAGATCTTACATATAAAATCAATTATATTTTGTGTAGAACATTCTAGGTTTGACAATAGGGATGAAAAGTAAAGAGCTGAGGAAACGATCTTATAAGAGTAACCAGTTATCGCTGAATTAATCTGATGCATGCATATCAGGAAATATGCATTATTATTTCCTTTGCTATTTTCACGTTGTCTCATGGGTTTAGTGATGAATGTTTATAGATATATATTTTAGAAGTCCTTCGGTACAAAAGATGATAACCAATATACTGCTATTAAAAATCAACTAGATATTTTTATTAACACACAATTATTCAATAAATAGAATTTAATTATTGATATCAATCTCATTTCTTAGGCATGGTTTGTTAATTTTTGTCCAGGTGATGATATTATACCAGTAAACACATGAGCAAAAATCAAAACTACAAGGATAAGTTCAAGCAACCACACTAAAATCTTTAATCTGCGAAGTGAGATTAAGTAGGGTATGAGGGTAACAACCGGCTAAAATTAAAACACAGGAAATAAGGGTTAAAGGGTAATTAAATATAGCCACAGTCAAATATTTCAGTGAAAAAGACTCAGCAGATGATCAGAAAGAACCTTTAGAGAACGGAAGCAACCCAAATGAAACCAAGAAAGAAGCAAACATCAAAGCAGAACAAAACAAAATCAGTGGCACTAATATTTCTGTCAACACCAATCACCTGTTTCTAAGGATCCAAAGCTTAATGCTCTATCTGCTCTATTCCGAAACTTATTGTCATCTTTCTCCAGGGGTTGAGTGCAAACAAGGTAACATGCATGTATTATTAAAAAAATTATAACATGTGACACTGGCGCTGAATTATATTTGGTGTATATTTAAATTTCTTACAGTTTAATGATTAAATTCTTAGAGAGAATTATCAGGATTCTCATTTGTCCATTTTCTTCTTTATATATGTATATATGTTTGCATGTGTATGTGTTTGTAATATTTAACACCTCTATGTTCTAAGAATGATAGAATATAAGGTAAATATATTTAGCAGTTTAGAAGTATTTTTTAAATTTCCCCTTAGCCAAAAAATAAAGTTATTAATGTTAGAATTTAATATTGTTGTTAGAATTTAATGTCAGATTTCAGTCTGTAGAACTGGGCTCTAAGTCAGGGTTTCAATCTGGAATTTACTGTCAGGTTTTCAGTGTATAGAATTGAGTTATAATAAGAATTCTGCCTATCCACATCAATGTCTCTTAGCTGATTCCTAAATAGAAATGAGGCTCATTTTTGAAGCAGGTACACATAATCTCACGATATTTTCCCTCCCTTTTAATAAGTTATGGTTTTGATGAAGAGCTTTTGTAGGGAAGTGTCTTACATTTTTTTATCACTTCTCCTGAAACTGTCAGTTCATTTATTGATGAAAGCCATTTTTAATTTAGAATCTGCTGAGGTATTACATATATTCATTCCTAAATGTTTGTAAACCACATATAAAATACAGAGGGATTTTTCATAAATTTAGTCATCATTTCAAAGGCAAACCCACACAGATTGGATGAGAGAGTGGCCAATGCCACACCGGTGGCAAGCAGTGGACATTTTGTATCCCTACTGAAGTCCATAGTCTTCTGAGAACCTCCTAGGAAGTGAACCATTTGTTCAAGGTTCTTTCAGTAACCACAATGGACTTCTCTCTGGTCTCTAGCCAGAACAATTCTTTCATGGAGATTTTTTTCCAGCTATTTATTGTTGAATATTATCTGCCAACAGGTTTCTTGGTGAATTTCTCCAATATGGTAAGATTTCATGAGCTAAACTTTCAAGGATCTACATCTGTGCCATGAGTAATAGATACTTTTTTTTACAAAGAAAAAGAAAAAAATGTTGATTACAAGGAAATTCAGGCTGAATTCATATATTTTTTATAAATTCAAAACAACAACATTGAAGCAATTTGATAACTGATGATTTTTTATCCATGTTGTTGATTAATGCTAAAATGAATTGCCTAGATCTCTGAAAAGGATTTAGTGTTATGTGCAGACATTGGGTTTAAAATTTGGTATCTATATTAACCAAAGATAAAGTTTCTCATGCTTTACTGCACATCAGGTAATTCTGCAAACTAGTGGGGCGATATTCAAAAAACTATCAAATAAGATTAAAAGGTTGGGGTTCCAAGATAAAAGTTGATTTCTCTGACTGTGTCATATTACATAACACCATGTTCTATGACTTAATGAACCCTGGAATCAATACACAATTTTGTTGAATTCAATGTATTATTCTATCAGGTGCCCCACCGCCAATCCTACAGGAATATAAAATGTTCATCTGCCTACTGAAATAATTACATAGTTCTTTTCAGTAAGGAAATGCTGAAGGATAATTGGCATAGTAGCCCTGACACCTGTTTTGCATTTATATAGGCTACTTTCTATAGATAGTTTATTAATACTGTTTTATGAAAGTCAAGTTATCTCTAAAAACGTGTATTAAGTTGTTGTTATCAAAACTTATTTTTACCTACTTAATGAGGTTTACTTTCCTTCTGAAAAATTTTCTACAGGTTTTATTTTTGTAATTACGCCCTTTGCCCTTGAGGAATTAAGAAGTTAAATCATCACTCAAAAATGTTTATTACAGAAATAACATTATATTAAATTTCCAAAGTCCACTTTGGGAGGAATGGAGGGTGCCAATGGTGCTTATTTTATTTCAATTCAGAACAATTTTCTATGTCTTTTTCCAAGTACAAGCCACATAATAAACTACTGGAATTGGGAAATTGCAAAGGTAATAAATTAATTCCTACACAAGGCTTGAACCATTATGTATTTTGAATATACCAGACTAGCATTTCCTGATTGTTTAGTTACACACAGTGCAATCTGAGAGTCAAGATTTAGTATAGAGAGTGTAGATGATATATGGAGCTTTGAATTTTGTGTAATGACAACATGCTGCTGATCTTCAAGAAACACTGGAGAATCCACCACATAGCCCTGCCTCCCTGATAGTGTTTCATTTTATAGTTTTATCATAACAATAAATTTATTAAAGGAGATGTAACATTAGGTCAATTCCATATTTTGGTATCTATTGAATATAGCAATTAAAACTATGTTCATTACAGATAATTATATAAAACAATACACTCAATAAAAGCCTTTAAGTCAGTAATCCTGTTCCAAAAAACAAAAACAACAGCAAGCACAGAATACTGATGTTTTCTACAGTCTCAAGCATGTGGGACATCCCTACAGTCCCCATTAGCCCTCGGTGTAGGTTTCTCAGTCAAATGTACAGCCAACGCAAGTATAGTGGGCATAGTATGCTGAGACGTGACAGGACTTCATAGGTCAGTTTGAGAATTTAGGTAGTTCGCAGTGGTACACTGATCATATGAGTACTTTGTAATTTCTCACAATTGAGTAAGTACGTGGATGGAGCAAAAGCAGACTTAAGAGTAACAAAAGCATTAGACTATTGAAATTGAGACACATTGGATCGATTTAAACTTTCCCTGCCTCAACTCAGCACCAAGTCCACAACGCTCCATTAAACTAAAAGCCAAATCCATGTATTGATCTGTGGTATCTTTCTTGGAAGCAATAGGGTAGAATGAACTACAGAGGGTTGAGGAGAAGCCATTCAAGGAAATAATTTTTAAACATAATTGATATGCCAGAAAATTGAAGTTCACACAGAAGCCTAGAAAGAATTGCTTTGAAGTTGTTAATAAAACATTTATTTTCAGACCCCACAGGGTATAATATAACCAGACACTTAGGTCACATCCAACATAGCAATATTCTGAATGAACTTAATCAATATCTGTAATTGCGTTAACACTAGAAATGAGAAAGTCAAGTACTTTCACCTGAATGCAATGGACCTCTTGATTCTTCTAATTACTTGAGAATCTGAGGAAGATTTAAAAGCTCCTGAAATAATTCTTGCTAGGCTTTGGCTCCAAAATCTATTCAGTTGAAGCATGGTCCACATAACGATGACATCGATTCTTTCTTGCCTTTCCCCTCCTCTTTTCTCCAACTTTCCATTTCTCACTCATTTCTTTTTTTCTTTTTTCTGGATCATGCTCAGGATCTGGTGTTCCCAAATTGGCCTCAAAATTGTTGTATATCCAAGACCAGTCTTGAATACCTCAGTCCTCCTACCTCTGTCTCTCAAATTTTAGAATGACAGGCATGTGCCCTGCTAATCCATAATTTTAATAAAACTTTTTAAAATTTGAGTTCCTTTTCCATGTAAATTTACAGAAATTAATAAATTTCAGTCCTAATATTTTCCTAGTTTTGAGGAGTTCTCTTTAGTATATAGTACTGTATTGACACTGAGTGAGTATCAAGGTTAAGTTTTAAGTCCATGTTCTTCACTTGTTATTTTTGAGCAAACTGTAGAACATAAAGGTCTTTCAGCATAAACTTCATTATTTGCATTTGTAGACGCTTATGAAATATTTGAACTCCCTCAGCATGTAATAAATAACATTCCTAGGTTTCTTGACAGTAGACTCAATAAGGGGATGTTTGGAATTATTTTCAGTTTCTACATATAAAATTTCCAAGAGGGTTTTGCAGTTGTATCCATGTTTGTGGAGGATATGCTGTTCATTACACAAGGTGATCATATAATATCCAGATTAATAATAGGTGGAACATTTATTATTAATTTGTATCTTCAATGTCTGAAAAGTTTTTAGGGTTTTCTTTAAAATACATGATTTAACCCACAGCCAAACATTAAGCGGATCTTAGGGAATCACACAGAAGAGCTGGAGAAAGATTGGAAGAGCCAGAGGATAAAGGACAACATAAGAAAACCCATAGAATCACCTAAACAGGACTCACAGAGGCGCAACAGAAAATTAGAAAGCCTGTATGGGTCATATATATATACACACACATATGTGTGTGTACATATACATGCATACATATATACATACATGCATGGGTATATACATACATACATATATACATACATACATACATATTATAGCTATGTAGTTTGGTGTTCTTATGACACTCCAAATACTGGAAGTAGGGTGTTTCTGACTCTTTTGTCTACTTTTGGGATGCTTTTCCTCCAACTGGGTTGACTCATTCAGTCTTAACATGAGATGAAGTGCCTAGTCTTATTGCAACTTGATATAACATGTTTGTGTAATATTCCTGGCAGGCCTGTCAATTTCTGAAGGGAAAGGGAACAGGAGCAGATGGGAGTTGAGGAAGAGAGGGACTGAGAGGAGGCTGAGAGAAACTATGATCCATGTGTAATATATGAGGGTGAGGGAAGATGGAATAAGGGAAAGATTAGTTATAGAGCGGGAAATAAAATACTGCTGCACACTACTACAATTAGTCACCTCCCATGCAATTAAATAGCCTGGAGTAAAACTGTGAGCAAAGATCATTGTTGAAGGATTAATAACTGAATAAACATGTTATGTGTAAAAAAAATTTACCTATTAAGTTTCTAATGCAGAATCCAGTCCAACACCACTGTACTTATCATTAAAAAGTAGTCTCTCTGAATAAAAATGCATGTGTTAATCCTGACAGGCGTTTTTCAAACCTCGTCAGGGCCAAAAGGGAAAGACTGTAGCTGACACAGAATGGTAGAGACAGGAGACATAGAGCACAGAAGACAACGTGGTCCTGGATTGTACACTGAGACAGAGACAGGACAGCATAAGAAAAATCCCAATGAAATGTGCAGATTTCTTAATGGAATTGTGTTAATGTAATATCTCAAACCCTGAATGTACAAGATTATGGGATGCTAGTGAAAATAGAACAGGCTCCCAGAATTTAGCACTATGGATATCATATTAGAGACGTTTGTCTGACCTAAAAATCTAGAATGCAGGACACAACATGTGTCAAAATGGCAACAAAGATTCTAGACTGTATTCTCACAAATATCCTAAATGTACTAATTACACTTTCTGGCTTCTGTAGTTCAGCTTCTTGCTAACTGAAGCATGATAATCATGGTATTGTTCTTGTGTAGAAAAGGCAAAAGCCTAAGACTTAGTGCTGCATGATTTTGGGAAGTTGCCTGTGTAGCCACTGGCCAGCAATAAAGAATTTCTTTTCAGTATTCTTTATTTTTAAGTGTGAAAACAGTCCATCATAGTACTATTGCCCCCTTAAAACTTTAAAATAGTGGAGGAAAAGTAACTAGCTTTTGAATCCCAATGATATTTTACAAAATTATGTTATTCTTTCCATTTTGAGGGAATTTAAGTGATATTTAAAATCTCTCTCATGAGAAGATAAACAGGAACTAGCAAAACCTCTGAGTCGCAGAAAAATGCTAAAAATCCTATCATCTGCCTTGTAATCAGTGTATAAATTAAATATATGAGGCAGCTACATTTGGCAAAAATATTTAGAAATCAACACATGAAAACATACTTTCATTTACTTTTTAAAATTCTTCTCTCATATATTACATCCTGACTGAAATTTCTCATTCCTTGCATCTCCCAAGTCTCTCTTTCCCCCTTACCTCTCCCTCCTCCTCCAGAGACACCCAAGTCTATTTCAGTCAGAAAAGGGCAGGAACTCCCCGGGACGTCAACTAAAGGCTGTATCATGTGGTATGATAGGAACAGGCACATTCCATCACATCATGGGTGAAAGTGGTAGAAATAAATCTTCTACAGCATTCCTGCCTAGTTGAATAGACTTTTGGGTGTGATGAAAGAGGTTTTATATAAAGAAGTTTAAAAAGAGGTCTTTCTTTTTCTACTTTTTCTTTCATTTTTTATTTATTCATTTGTGACAGGGTTTCTGTGTGTGGCCCCGACTCTCCTGTAAATTACCACATAGCCCAGGCTGTCCTCAGACTTACAGAGATCCACCTGCCTCTGCTGCCCACGTGTATACCTTCAATCTCAGAACCCTAGAGGAGGCAGAGGCAGGTGGATCTCAGAGTTTAAGGCCAGGATGATCTACAGAGCAAGTTTCAGAACAGCCATGACTATAAAGAGAAACCTTGTATGAAAACAAGAAAAATTCAGAAACTAAATGATATCAATAGATTACACTCACGACTCATCTCTATATTTACAGTTTCAAAGATAACAAGCTCATAAGAGTACTAGTTGTGGCCCACAAGTAAGAGATTCATTCCTGTCAAGGCCTAGAAGAGTTGTGTTCTGTTTGTTTTCTGTCCCAGTTCCAATATTAAAGGTTTCACATTTAGTGCTGAACTAATATATCACCTGTTACTTATACTAATTACATTTTTCTATGCTTCAGAAAGAGTCAAACATACTATAAAAATAACATTTATTTCAATCCAGTTTGCTATCATATTCGTAGTACATTTACAAATTGATTTCACCATAAAAATAAGTAAAATATAATTTTTCTGATATATTTTTAAAGGTCGTCTTAGAAACCTAACATAGATATTAAAATTTGCTTCAAAATCAAAGTAGCTGAAGAAGCCTTTCAACCAAGAGGATGAGTTGAACTAAAATTCTACAACTCCCTCAAAGAGCTTTCCTAAATTTTAGTTCTTTCTATACTGTAGGCAACGGGTTTTCCATCTTGTTGCAAACTCAAGTGTGACACCGGAAGATTGCCATAATTACTTATACCTTCTTTCCTTCATTTCCATGTGATTTGGGGAATTGAGACTCCAAATATATCATTCTCACATTTTACTTTCTGGTGACATGAGCATGCATATAAATATCTGTGATGGTCAATTTTTATTAATCTGACACAAACTAGAATCAGTCACGTGGAAGAAGGGAACCTTGATTGAGAAGAGTACCTCCATTAGATTGGCCTGTTTGCACAAATTAGAGAGCAAGCGAGTAAGCAATATTCTTCAGTGATCTTTGATTCAGTTTCTGTTTCCAGAATCTTGTCTTGCTTGAGTTTCTGCTTTGACTTTCTTCAAAGACAGACTGTGATTGGACGGTGTAAACTAATTGTTTTGGTCATGGCCTTTATTAACACAAAGAATTAACACAAAGAAATGAATTAAGACAAATCCATGTTCTTTATCATTTCTATTTAGAACTTGTAAAAATAAAATTTGACCCCGGATCCTATTGGTTTAAGAGAAAAAGACATGAAAAGTAAGAGACATGCACAAGAAAAGAAAAACTTTTCCCTTGAATTTAGTTGAAGGTTTTCACCAACTGAGAGTCAAGAATTCCAACATAATAAGCAAAATTTTCTGTGAAAATTGACTAGATGAAGAAAATTGTCTTTTTATAGAGGCATTTCAAGAAGGAGTGTTAAAAAGCAAAGAACCACATAAAAATCTAGGCATCTATGACTTTCCATTTTAACCCAACTATTTCATAACTCAAACTTGCAATTTTCTGTGAATCTCGAGAGTTTAAACTCTGTGTATAGCCAAAATGTATCCTAACTCCCTTGTGATGTGGTATAATGGATCCCTTCAACCATTGCTATTGGAGGCTTTTTGAGCTGTGACTCCAAAACAGAATTCTCCAAAATACAATTGTACTCTGCCCTTAAATCTAAGAAAATGTGAATAATAACAAAAAAATAGAATGGAACCAGGAGCAAAAAGGACCTTCTTAAACTCCTTTAAGGAGAAAAATCCCCAGAATCCTTCAAAATCATGTGTGGCTACTATTTGGACACAAAACCCTGATTCTCTTTTGAAAAGGCTACATTCAAGTCTTTGGCAAGTATACTTATATTTTTTTTTCTAAATGAGATGGCTGGTCTCAATGTTGTGTCATGTAGATAGATAGATAGATAGATAGATAGATAGATAGATAGATAGATAGAT
>LOEQ01000457.1:369597-381291 GCA_001685075.1 Bramus lutescens | reverse complement strand
TTCTTTATTAACCAATGAAAGCAACACATAGACAGATGACCCTCCTACATTACTAACCAACTTATTCAACAAGTTTCAGTGTGACCCATTTGCTAAGTGAATAAAGTTAATAGAACTTTGGTGAGCTAAATCCTATCATTATGCAATCCTGTAAGAAGAGCATTTTAACTTCAGTACCTAATATATTCAGACCAATTCCACTCTAACTCTTTTTAGCCTTTACAAAGTATGTTATTTCTACATTTCTCTTCCTATATAAGAAAGAGACTTATATGCTTATAATTAAAAAAAAGACAAATCAGTGTCCTCTAAAAAACATAGGAAGGGATTACTAGTATTGCCTTAAGTAATTTTCATTTACATGTATTCATTTTGTATTATTACACTTCAATGCTTTTGAGGAATGTCTGTTTCTTAAAATGTAAGGCATTTATTTCATAACTAACATTTGTAATAATACTATACTTTCATTAAAATTTAAAACATATATGTGTAAGAGGAGTAAAATAAGATCAGTTAGCAATAACTTGTCAAAGACTACAGAAATCTGTAGGGTGAAGCAAACACTGACCGCTTGGAAGAGTCTCACAGATACGCATATTATATATGCATTTTGGAACATATATACAACTGAAAATGTTATTAAAATACAGATTTGTAGTAAATACATAACTAGAAAAAAAATCAATTTAAATCCAAAATTGTCTTTGATTCTCTAGCCTTTAATAAACTATAAGTACTATTCTTAATGTATAGTAGCCATGCTAAGATATGTTTTCTTTAAGGTTTTTATCCTTATGCTTTTAAATTTTACAAAGTCAGAAACATCCTATTTTTTCTTTTAGCCAGTTCTTTGGTTATATAACCTTACATTCTCCATTTCCTTCAAAATGTCCCTTCAAACTTTTCTTTCAGGATGCCAAGGTCCTTTGCATTACAAAGAGACCACTGTGGGGGCCCTACATTTACAACAGCAAAGTATGGTAATTATGAGGTCTTACCTCTATTTTCTCATGACTGTAAGGTAGAAAACAATGAGGTCTCCTTTTTCTGTTAGCAATTCCATTCATACAACAAAGATGTTCAGTGTACATGTCACAATATAATAACAGTCTAAATGGATTAAATTGCAGTGTGTATTAAACACACAATTCACGCTGGCAGATGAATATAGATATTTGCAGGAAGCCACTTAACACTCTTCATATCCGGTTGCAAAGCACAGGGTTTCTCAGGAAAACTATTCCTAGAAATAAGGACTGTTGTGAAACATTTTCTAACAAATCTATTCACGAAATAAGTTGTGTGGTCAATGGTGAATCATTTGCTAAATCAATTTCATGCTTTTTCTACAATTTCACCCACCCGCATTCTTGTTCCTTTTTATCATTAATATTATTATTAATTATTATTATTATTTATTTTTTGATGGAAATCCAGAAAGGCAGCAAAGTGCTGTTCCAATTTAATTTGTGGTTGAGACACTGAAGGACTGACCCTGAGCACTGAGGTAGGCGGAAACAGCTGCTGAAAGGCAGTGGCTGATTCTTTCAGCTGCAGGCTTGTCTGAGGCACACCCCTCATATCTTCAACAGGAGCGAAATGCAATTGACAGCATGCTAATTAGTATAAATTGTTTTCCTTAGCCAACTGTAACTTCACTCAAGAGCACTTGAAATGCATTAACAGTTAGTTCAGAAAATTAATTTATTTTAGCTTTCTGAAAATTTTCTGTTGATTCCTTTCTCATAATGTAGATTTATTTAGTTATTTTATGGAAATTTTAAGGACGAAGTTTTGTGTGTTTAGCCTCCTGTAGGGTCTTATCCATTAGAAAAAAAAAAAAAAACCTCTAAACTTCGAGTGCACATACTTAACATATAAACACTTAGCTCCCACTTCTATTTAGGCAATTACCAAACTATTGATTCACACAAACTTGAAAACATTTATTTTTGTGCTGTGAAAGCAAAAATAAAAACATTAATTTTTCAAGGATTATTATGAGTTTATTTTGTATTTTGAAACTGTGCTGGATGCTGAGCTGTGTCACTTGGCAGAGAGTTTGCTGGAAAATAACACTTGAGTAACATCCTATTTTGTATCCAGCACAGCTACATAAAGAATATTGACGCTCCTTTGAAGGTCTGGAATTTGATCTTTGAGTGTCTCCAGTAAATCAAAGGCACCTCTAATAAAGAAGGAGCCAGTTCTTAACAAAGGGTTGGATGAGAAACAAAAGGAAACATTCATGCATGAATTTGTGATATCAAATGCTCTTCAGGACACAACATTGTGTGGATAAGAAATAAACGTGATGAGAAAAATAAAATCTCTTTTACAGGGATTCAAAAATAATTTCAGCAACAATATCTGTTGCATAAACCTAAAAGCATATTTATGAAGATCACTAGGTAAAAAATATGAATGTGTCCATTAACCAGGTAGCTTGAAAAATACTTTTGTCCAAATGGTAGTAAAACATGCATACATACATATGCAAACAGGCAGGCAGACAGAAGGGACAGACAGACCGACATAAAAGCAGTGGGATTTTCCAGTTTAAGGAATTTCTGAAACATTCTTAAAATGCATATTTTGTTTTATCTGATATTGCTGTATGATATTCATCCTTGACACTCAACCCTCTTGAATTAAGTTCTGCTGGCTGATTATCTAACACCCCTCTTTTTCACAGAAAATATGAATTCTAGTACATAAAATGAAGCTTCAAATTCTAATAATAAAATTGTTTATTTTTTCTTTTGTGTGAGGGAGTGGGGTTCAAGATAGGGTTTTGCTGTAGCTTAGGAACCTGCCCTGGATCTAGCACTTACAGACCAGGCTGGCCTCTAACTCACAGAGATTCCCCTGCCTCTGCCTCCCTAGAGCTGGGATTAAAGGTGTGAGCAACCACCTCCTGGCTATAAAATTGTTTCTGATTATGAGAAGGCAATAAAGAAAATAAGTTGCGATTGCAATACAATGTCATGGATTCTAGAAGGATCTGTTATGAGAGATCAAGAAAAACAGGCAGTACAGTCGCCATCCACACAATTCTTTGCTGCCTAGTGTTTCACCCTGCACTTCCACTCCTTCATATGGCTCAGTGAGGAAAATCTGTAGAACAGATCAATACAGGAAAAAGACAGCAAAAATTTAAAGTATCTAACTGTCCTAACCCAATTACTATAGTCAATGCTCCAGTAGAGTATGATGCATTTTATGAGGGCTATTGTAGCATTTCTAGGAAAATTTGAAAATCCACTTTGGGTATGAATGATTCTATCAATACATCAATCCCTTGAAGTTTCTTCTAAGTCGGTACCCCATACCTGACACTAGAACATGGAGTAAATGGAAGGGATTTTCAGAAAAGAAGTCTGCACATCGATTTGTTTGCCATTTTGCCACTGCTTCCCACTCTTTTGTTTTCCATACGGGCTACTGACAGCCAGAACGATTCCTTCTCTGTTTTAAATAAGTTATGGGCTTGGTTTGTGGTGATTTTTATTGCTTCAGCTCTGTTTTATTTCATTTTACTTTAAAAAAAATAAGGACAGGACAGTGGTCGCTACAGTTACAGTAAAATATTTCAACATTTATACCAAACAATATTTTATTTCTACATTATATTTATTATACATAGTAAAAGTAACAAATTACCACAAACTTTCCAAAATCCTGAAACATATTTCCTTATAAATGTCTGTCTCCAACATAGTTTCAACCTTTTAAATAAACTGTCTTCTTAAGTCCTTCAGAATAGTTTTTCTATAGTAAACATAATTTAATTGAAGAAAATATTAATAAGAAAGGTTACTTTACTATATATTTTAACTTAACATAATTCCTAGAATTAGATAAGATTAGATAATATTTTCAGAAAGAATTGTTATTCTAGTGAAAAATCAGAAGAAATCTCATAGCAGGGACAACTATAATCTGAGTAGTTTCCTCATTGATATTGGTTTCTAGGCACAGAGCATGTATAAATAATAAGGGTCATTTGCACCCAGCTACTTCCTAAGTGGTCGTTAATCCACATCTATGCTAGGTTCTTCTTGTGAAAATGGCATGACCTATTTCAGAAGACATCATTTCTGAAGCAAACAGTGGATGTTGCTCATTTCTGGAGAGTACTTTAAAATAAATGAATACAAACAGAATAGCTGCAACTATCCCCTCTAGAGCTGCAAGGAACACAAATTCTTAAAGTGTAAAGAAGAAATTAATTATGCGATGCATATGTCTAAGATGCTTGCCGTGTAGTATGGTCTCTCTCTCTCTCTCTCTCTCTCTCTCTCTTGTGTGTGTGTGTATGTGTGTTTGTGTGTGTGGTTCATGTCCTAAGGACATTTTAAAAAACATTGAAATAAAGGGAAGGGAAAGAATATGATCAAAATACAGTGTATGAAAAAAAAAGTATTTCAAATAAAAAAAAGTTGCAATTCATTTTGATGGCTTTATTTGGCTTTACCTCAAAACAAATATTTTGCTTTTCAGGGTCAAAGTAAGAGTACACATGATTGCTGTGATTTAAGAAAATTTTCTCCAAATGTCACCTCACAGTTATTCATCAAATACATGTTGCTTACAGTTTTCTTGTTTTTGATAATAGCAATTTATTTCTTAGCCACTGCTCTATTTCTTTAAAGAGACACCATCAACTAGATAACTCTAATAGAAAAAAAAAAGCATTTTATTGGGAGCTTGCTTACAGTTTAAGAGGCTTAGTTCATAATCATTATGGCGGGGACCATGGTAGCATGCAATCATGCACTGGAACAGGAGCTAACAGCTGAATCCTGATCTGTAGGGAGAGAAAGACAGCAATGCTGGGCATGGCACGGGCTCTTGAAACATAAGAGCACACCCCCAGTGACATGTGTCCTCTAACCTGTTCCAGCAAAGTCACATGCGCCACACCTCCGAATCATTGAAAGAGTTCCAAAGATTTCCACTCCTTGGTGACAAAGCATTCAAATATATGAATCTATGGCAGTAATTGTCAGTCAAACCTCCAAAATCATCATGGTTGTTATTTTTTCATGTTAATCATCATTTAACCTTCATACCAGACATTCTAGAGATAAGCGTGCAGCTACAAAACATGATTGGACTTGGATATTCAAACTGAAACACCTATAGTATCTCAAATCTTCTAAGCATGAATGAGTTAAGTAATATGTGAATAAAGAAAAAGAATTAAGATGCTTAGAGAGACACTATCTCCTGCAACATTATACCCAAACATACACATAAAGTTCAAATGGAATCTGAAGCTGGAGATGAAACACAATTTGCTGGCCATGGATTTCAGCTTATCTACATGGAATTCATTCAGCATGTTCTTGAATGCAACTAAAAATTAAAAATTGGAAGATAAGATAGTATGTCCTCCTTGCTCATTTGTTATTTATATATGAGTAGTTATTCTAATGATTCTACTGTATTTAAAATCTTTCAAAAGATTTGAAAATCTTCAGATATACTCATTTATAATACTGAAGTTTTATAATTAACAGTTTATAAAATGCTTATTAATAGCTTGTAAAAAGCAGAAATTTATTAGGATGTCACTCCACAATTAGAGAAGAAACAGTGTGTCAGATGATGGAATGTTACTTAATAAGTTAACAATATATAATATAGTCAGAGATTATATAACCATTAAAGTCAGTTTCTAAGAGCACTGAATTTCATGGCAGATCTCACCACCACTACACAAGAGGTACAAACTGGTCTGATGTTCTGGGGTAGAGTACTTGACTAATATGTGTAAGGCATGAATCCTTAACAGAAAGGTAGGATTTTAAGTAAACTCTATCTCACAAGAAAACATTGGTTTTGAATTGAGGAATATGTTGTTATGCACAGACACTAAGAAATTTCAGAAAGTAATGAATAGGTAATCTTAGGATAATAATCAACAACAACAAAAAAAAACAAGGAAAACAGACAAACTTGATCAAATGAATCAATCAGATGGAAAAATTCAAGAATAACTCTGTACAGTTATAATAACCCCTGAAATTTTGGGTGCATTTTATGCTATTATTACTCAAGTACTAAGACAAAAGGCTATCCAAATCTCCACAATATCTAAACATTTTATAGTTCTTCTCATATTATCAACTCCAAACTCTTTCTTGTAAGCGATTTCATAATAATATAAAAATATCCACTTTTCCCATGCTACTTCATGCCTTAACCTAGAGAGACTGATGTGCCTAAGCACTCTGTAAAAAGAGACCATCTTCCTAACTTTCACTATTATCTCTGTATGGTGATAGGAATGTTCTACTAATTTGATTTGCACTTATAAATTGTGTTACTCATCAATCTGTGATGGAATCATATGCAATCAAGATTAGTTCTAAATAGTTATAAATAAATTGCCAAATGCACCTCTAGAACTCAATTCTTAGTTGTTACTAAAATGACAGAAGGCATGATATTTGCACCTTTTGACATAAATTCTGATACCTAAAAATATCCCAGTAAGAGTTCATGCATGGGAAATTTTTGTAAATAAATAGCAAACAATTAATAATTATGGCACACATGGGATCCAAAGTTATCACCAAATAGAAAGCTTTTTCCGATAGTCATCTCTCTGAACACTGATTCATCCAACAAATTGGGTACTTAAGTGGCAAAGAGAGAGTAAAAGAACGACATACAGATTCACAAGATATACAAGTCAGTTTTTCACACAATAAAAATCTCTAGGGCTTTACAAACCTTGTGTTCAAACACAGAAGCATAGAAATTTAAATCAGCATAACCTATCCACAGTTGAAGCCAGAATTACACTAAGAAGGTAAATTTGCCGTGCATTGTCTACCTGTCATGCCAGAAACACACATTCACTCAGGAAACACAAGGGCTGAAAGTCTACTAGCTGCAGACGTTGCCCTATTTCCCTTATGTCTTGCTATGAAGGGTTCTAGCTTACCTTATCACTGTACTGACAAGTGAAAAGCTCTAGAGACTGGGACAGAATGGCACTGAGAGCAGCATCAGGGATTACAGGCCAGGGCTTTGACTTGTAAACATTGATTCCCTTGCCTGCCATACCCTGTCTGTATGTGGAAATGACAATCTCTCCCCACACTAAGAGAGACGGATAGGATACTTTGTGAAAGTCAGAAATCAACCGTCTGTTCTTGAATAGATATGAAACTTTTCGACACTTTTACTCAGAAAATGCCTGTATATTCATTTGGTTTTCAGCTATTTAGAAGTATTTGCTGAGAACGATTTCCCTAAGTAAGGATTTATTTTGGGATAATTATTGTTATTTAGATATTGTAATCAGAACTAGAATTAAATCAAATTACTTTGATTTCAGTTTATTTACCAAAAAGTATATTTTGTATTTGCTAAATTTTAGTTTTTAGAATTTAAATGGAACTTTATGTAGGAGGGACATCTGTCTATGTGTTACTTTCATTGGTTAATAAAGAAACTGNATGGGCCAGGCAGTGCTCAAATGAATACAATTTGTGTGTTGTTATTTCGGGTGTTAAACTAGCTGTGCGGGAGCTGGGCAGGATGAAAAGCAGGCCTGCTCCCCTTTCACTACAAATTGAAACAATTATTATTTAAACACATTATTTCCTTTTAGATAATAAAGTTTTTTTGACAAGTTTTGCATATTTAATTATTCAAACTTTATTTTGAAATAAACAAGATTATGAAAACCCAGGTTAAAACATTGTTACATGAGTAAACATATATTATAAAATATCAATAGATTTAGAATCAGAGTTCCTGGAATTCACTCTAAAAAACGAAAGAAAAAAATGTATATCACTTAGCATTATATTTGAAGTCTGCTCACATTTCATCTCACACATGAATATGAAACTTCCAGTAGACATGCATTCTCCATGAACTCAAGAATTCTTATTTCTTTGTTTCACACAAACGGATGAACTGTGTATCATTTTACTTACTTCACATTCACTATTGCTGATACATGGGTTATTATAAATTAAATTAATGTATAAATGCATTAGTTACTAAAATGTTCCTATTTGTATGACTATATGTATATTCCCATGTCATCTCTCATGTCTACTTTAAGTCTCCAATATCTCATCAAATGCTTAATATAATAATATAATTTCTTCCAGATCATGAATTGAGTTTCTTATATAGTTCCAGTCTCACACCAATCTTTATCCTCAGTTGAGTATAAGACTAGGCATGCTGGCACAAGCCTTTGACACCAGCACTTAGAAGGTAGATCTCTGTCTGTTTGAGGACATTCTGGTACATACTACAGCTAGTGCCAAATGGAGAGACCCTGGGAGAAAACAGACTAAGGAAATCCAGTCTCCTTTGCTTTTAATAGACGTCTACTGGATTTTACCAGCAAAACAATACATGTGTTTTCCATCCTTCAGCTTTTCCATTGAAAATTCCATTCACAGAAAGAGTGGAGGTTGAGAATCCTGGAAATCTACAGGTAATATTATGCCTCTTCCTGGACTACTGAAACTCATATTGAGAATGACGTCTTTGTATGGTGGCTGGGCAGTCTCAGTGAGCAGAGGGACACAGAAACAAGATCTGGCAACTTTATCTCTGTGAATGTTCAGAATGGTCTGAGCCACAGAGGGGTGTGGAGAGAAAAATGTTGACAGCAAGTAAAGTATTGCTAATGTGTGAACAGTTCCACTATGTTAGAAGTGTGCGTAAATTAAAATTCTATCAAAGACATAAATAAATTTCCATTGAGTCTGCTAACAAATATCTGTATAACGCTTATCATTAAGATTTAGATTACGATTGTTAACAAACTAAATATAGAAGGATGAAATGAACATGCTGAATGCTGACTTTGAGCATCTCTTATCTGTCTTATGAGTCTATAGTTATCCATTTTGTAGTATAATGCTCTGCTTTGAAAAGCAGTAAGATTGTAACTTTGGAAATAATCAAGGATTATAGTAATTCAATATTTAGTTAGATATTAAACTATGAAAGTAAGCTTAATGGAGGAAACAGCTATGTGGTATTTTGAGATAGAAATCTTGATTTTTTAGTTAGCAGGTGCAGTGTTGTCTTTAACTTTGCTAAAATATTTAAACTCATGAAAAAATAGGAATTATATTTTCTTTAACTACATAAATAAGAATATTTGAGCATGTGTAATTTAATTTTTTCAAGGCATTTACTCTATTGTCACTATTATTATTATTGGATACCTAGATAAGCAAAAAATATCAATGAACATGATGGAGGATTAGCAATTAAGGATTGTAGTAGTAGAACTTATTTAATGTCCTAATGTAAGCTATATAAACATTAAAAATAACTAAAGCTATGTTTTCCTGGTTTTGCCACATGTACTTGTATTCCAAAATATTTTTAAAAAATTCTTATTTATACCTTTAGAAAGAAATTTAGAAATAAGTAGAAATAATTTCACCATTATTAATTATCATTTTTGTGTTCCAACAGAATGGCACCCACATGGACAGCTGCATCCTTAGAAAGCCTGAGAGAGCTCAGGAACCAATTCTAGACAGAAAAGAATAGAGTAAAGCATGGCTTAATGATAGCCACACTTTCTTGGGTAGGCTCTGCTTGCTAGAGGCAAGCACTCTCATTTAAGAGAGGCTTCCTGACTCAGCTTTAGCTGCAAAACCTTGCAGCTCTTATAAAAGCTCCTACAACAAAAAATGTAAATGCTGTTGATGAAATGCTTCCCACATGAATTTTATCGGTGGCAAGGACCTTGAAATTCCATAAAATTATGGCAATAAACATGGCTCTGGCTGTCCACCGTGAGGCTGAAATCTCATAAAGCTAAGGAATGGGATGGATCCAGCTGTCAAAGACATGGCTTTAATCCTAGCCATATCATTTAGCAAATCAAAGACCCATGGTGTCAGAAAAAAGAGAGATATAGTAAAGATAGTTTCAGAAGAAAATGCCTCTATACAATTTAGAGTGTATTTAAAACTATATGTAGGCTTGTGAGAAAAAGAAAAAAGGTTAAAGTCATTAAAATAAAAAAGAGAGTAGTTGGGTATGGTGGCACACACCTTTAATTCCAATGCTTGGGAGGCAGACTGAGGCAGACCTCTGTGAGTTCAAGGTGTGGTGGAACACACTTTTAATCCCAGGACTTGGGAGGCAGAGGCAGGTGACAGATCTCTGTGAGGTCAAGGACAGCCTGGTCTACAGAGGGAGTTCCAGGAAAAAGATACATAGAGAAATGCTTTCTCAAAAAGCCAAAAAATAAAAATAAAAGAAATAAAGTTTAAAATAAAGCCACTTAAAGATGGAAAATACACAGACAATCTGGATACTTTATATTATTGTGTTGTCTTTGAATTGTGTGACTGCTGAGGAAAGACCAACAGCTGCTAAAAGACATTTGATTTTAGGTACTGCTGAATTAATTCAACATCTATTATATATGTATATATAAAGCCTTGACTTTAAAATATAAGTCAAAAGATATGTTACTTTGGAGAAGAGGTTTTGCTTTTGTTTCCACAAGAAGTGTGAGGCTGTAGATTCATTCCAGGTTAAGAAAAATTAGGTTTGATCAAGGAAGAACCCTCTGAGAAAACTCCAATAGGAGGAATGGCCCAGATGTCTGAGTTCTATGTCCAGAACAGTTCAAAGACTGCTGCCTGAGATGATCAAGCCTCACAGAATATTTCAGCCAGGACTTGATCATAATTCTATATTTTCTTTAGGTCCCCATAAGATTATCAGCACCCAATCAGCAGGAACTATCCTAAAAAAAACTATGCCCACATTCCCCAAAAATGGATTATGGATGTTTGCCTTTGTTTAGAATGTTGGTTACAAGTTGTTATGGATAGTGGTCAGGAGAAAAGCTAAAAAAATAGATTTGATTCAGAGTTCTTATTATAAAAAAGGGGGAGAAGTGCTGTGGGACAATGGTCTATACCATGCCATTTTTATTTTAAATAAACGCTGATTGGCCAGTAGCTAGGTAGGAAACATAGGTGGGACGAACAGTCAAGAAGTAGAGGTGGGGCAATGAGAACAAAAGAATTCTGGGAAGAGGACTCAGTCTGCAGTCCTCACCCAGATAGAGAGGAAGACCAACAAAGAACAAGCAAGATGTGACAACCTCACCGAGAAAGGTACCTAGCTATGTGGCTAACACAGACAAGAACTATGGGCTAATATATGTAAGAAGAGTTAATAAGAAGCCTGAGCTAATAGGCTAATCAGTTTATAATTAATATAGACCTCTGTGTGTTTCTTTGAGACTAAACAGATGTGGGACTTGGTGTGACAGAATACTTCAGTTAACATATACCTTTCGAAATAAAATTAGAAATAATTTTCCCATTATGAATTACCATTTTTTGTGTTCTTCAGATTTATTGTATTGTCATTTTACTATGCATATGTCCAACAAATGCTATGCCAACTAAGAAAATGAAAATTATATTGATAGTGCTAATTTCTTGCTTGGTTTGCATAGCATGGAGTTAAATATACATACCATAGAAAACAAAGGAACATACTATGAAACAAACCAGGAATTGAAACATTTTGCTTTTTTATTTTAATTTTTTTATTAAAAATTTCCACCTCCTCCCCGCCTCCCATTTTCCTCCCCCTCCCCCATAATCCCTCCCTCTCCCTCTCCAGTCCAAAGAGCAGTCAGGGTTCCCTGCCCTGTGG